>CM076732.1:2208223-2288090 GCA_038501795.1 Pseudopleuronectes americanus
TCTAGCAACAGCGGAAGGAGAGAAGTGCTCCCCCTCTCTCTCTCTCTCTCCCTCACTCTCTCTCTCTCTCTCTCTCTCTCTCTCTCTCACACACTCAAACACACATAAAAAAACACACTAGTCACTATTAATAACAAATTTTCCTCTCTTAATTGAATCATTAATCCACAAACATTAACATAATCCCACGTTGGATGTCATTCAACGCGGTGGGCCGGGGGAAGTCGTCCTCATTCCGACACTCTCGGCATATGTTGAGCGGCTCTGCGTTCGATCACGGCCAATTACAGATCTGCGACGCAAGGACGAAGCAAAACATAATTTTGTACCTCACGTTAAACTGATCTGTGTTTGGATGCTGTCTGGATAACTAGCTATTTGAGAGGGTCTTGGTGTTCACACCTGGAAATGACATAATGCTGCTATCCTTGTCATTCTTGAATGAACTTGTAGTGGTGGTTTTCTGTCCCGTGGTACATCTGTATGAGTCACGCCTCATGTTGCAGCTCCAGGGACAAGAGTTGCTCCATTGTGCTGTGAGCGGAGGCAGTGGCCATCAATTAACCTCCTTTTGTTAATGAGATTTCATAAAACTTAAATTGAAAAAAAAGAAAGATCTCAATTCAACAGATGCTGAAGTAGAAAGGTTTTTTTTATCACCGCTCACATATCAGAGTTTTTTATTATTCATGTTTTCCACAGTCACACCCACAATAAGTCAATAATCCAATCACAACCCCAGACCATAGCCCCTGCTGGGCCACTACACAGAAGTGACTGGCAGGTGGCGGAGCAATGGGTGTAGGGGTCGGAGAGGATTGTGTCTTTTACCTTTGCAGAGGTGCTTGATCATACACTGTGAACAGAAGGACAACACATCTCCATTTCCTCCCACTTTCAAGAGAGGAAGCCAATATATCCAGGACATAAACAAACAATGCCATCCTGGGCATTTGCAGTCTGCACAGAAGTGATCGGGGGATGGAGCCTCAGAAGCGAGATCCTGCAGATACACAAGCTCGACCGTCAGTCTCAGCTGTCAATCACCATGCTTCACCCTGCTCTTATAGCATCAATTACCCGTGGCAATGTTTGTGCTGCCAGGAAATAGGTGGTATCATTTGAGGGGAAGAGAAAACAACCTGTAAAACACACATTTATCCAATTGAGCTCTGTAATCATCTCACTTACCCGCAGAAGACACAAACATAAGAAACACAGCACTGTTGCTGCTGGAGCACCGAGACTGAATATATTGTATAATTTTTTATTATACGACCATTTTTAATGTGCATTGAGGCGTTTCCTTCCCATGCGTGTGTGTGACAGGGAGAGAGAGAGAGAGAGAGAGAGAGAGCGAGAGAGAGAGAGAGAGAGAGAGAGAGAGAGAGAGAGAAGAGAGAGAGAGAGAGAGGAGAGAGAGAGAGAGAGAGAGATGAGAGAGAGAGAGAGAGAGAGGAGGCAGAAAGAACAAGACAATAAATAAATCACAGAAAGACAGATGACAAGATCGCAAGAGAAGGCCCAGTGAACAGGGTGGAAAAGGTTTGCAGGAAGTGACAGAGAGATAACAGAGGTTGGCAAAAAAAGAAAAGAGGAGGATGTTAGAGAATAGTGAGGGAATGAGATAATCAGACAGATGGAGAGAGAGAGAAAGAGAGAGAGAGAGAGGAGAAGGACAAACAGTCATTTCCCTGGTGACACAGCGATATTGATCTGAGCTTGTTGCAGAGAGAGTTTCTTTGCGACCAGGGTGAGTGCTGACACAGCCATCACAATGCATTATGGGGGATCAAAGAGGGGCCACTGTTGGCCACTGTGCAGGGGATGACGCCTGAGGGCAAGGAGGAGAGAGGAAGGAAAGAAAGGGAGAGGGGGAGAAAAACCAGGAGGAGGAAAACGCACTCTGCTAAACAGGATTTTCAATCACCGCCTGTCATCCAGGAGGGACGGAGGGGAAGGAGGATTAGAGGAGGAGACGGGGTAAACACGAGAGGGGAGAGAGAATCAGGGCACAAGCAAAGAAGAGAAATGAGCGATATCAAAAGATCTTAAAAATAAAGAGATATCTGAGAGAGGGAGAGAGTGTTTGAGTGTGTGCGACAGATGGAGGCAATAGGGTGAGGATGAGGTGAGAAACATGGTGGGACTCGGGGAGTGAAACCTGAAAGAGGGAGTGAGAAGGATGTGAGTGAAGCTGCTTCCAATAAACAATATACAGAAGTAAACCTGTTTAAACGTCTCCATCATATCCTTCTTCTTCTTCTTCTTCTTCTTCTTCTTCTTCTTCTTCTTCTTCTTCTTCTTCTTCTTCTTCTTCTTCTTCTTCCTCTGACTATTGTTCTCATTTCCATCTGTATGTTCTGCTCTGTCTCTCTCTCTATCTCTCCATGCACTGTGTGAAATGTCACTGGACAGCTTCCATGTGCTTCAGAGTGAGAGAAATGTCAAGCATGACAAAACTGCTGATGCAGATTATTACATGCAGCATCTATGTAAATATCCATGGTGTAATTACAGTGTCATATGGCTCAGGGTTGGAACATGAGGAGATAGAGGTTAGATTAACATTGTGTAGTTTGAATCTCGGGTTATAGTGTTGAGGTTAGCCAAGTAGCAGACACTTAAATGAATGGGTTTGTAAAAGGGCCAAAAGTCCTCACATGTCATGCATGTGTAATTTGTTGTGTTGGTGTGTGTGTGTGTGTGTGTCTTTGTGTGTGTGTGTACATCTGAGCTCAGCAGAGCCACGTGGCGCAGTGCAAGTGTGTTTTATAGCACGCCCTGCGGTGGTACACTTCACCCAGCTTGTCTCCACCAATGACAGGCGGAATCACAAATGTCAGCGTCCTGACCTTGGCATATGAAGTCACTTCTCCTCCTCATGGAGTCGCTGGGAGATTTTGATGGGTGTGGTTCAGCAAACATGGGATTTTATTATTGTCATTAGTCAAGTCAAGTCAACTTTATTGTCATTCATGCACATGCACACAGGGTGGAAGTGGCGTTTCTCACAGGTCAATGTGCAAAAAGGAAACGATAACAAAGGAAAAAACACAAAGTGCTGCGACCGTGGGATGGACGACAATCACTACTGTTATTATTCTATATGCACATGAAGGAGGCAACATGTGTGAAGTATCAACAATCAGACCAGTGGGGAAAGCGGGGCCAGGGAAAGTTTCTCCGGCTGCAGCAGGAGAAACCCGAGTCAACTGACCTCCACTCGTTCCCCTCAGCTGATCTCTGCCCACACTGTCTGTGCTCGCCGGCTCTCAGCAGGGACTGCACCGAAACCTAGTGAATGGAAATGAGCAGGAAGCTGAAAAAGATGGTCACGGCCGCCCCTCAGCAAATAAAGGTTACACAGAGGTTGGCGAGCTCTGTTTGAATCGTGTCGACGTGGATTGACACTGAAGTTGATGAAGAGCATGAGCTTTAACAAGCAACATGTCGGTTTCAAATAAAGTTCTGTGTGCGGGGGATTTTCTCAGGTGGTGTGAACACTGGCTCAGTGGAGCGTGGCTGCTGTAAGAAGTCAGAGGACGCCTGTCAGTCACTCGAAGGGAAAGATGAAGTCAGAGGTCACCTGTCAGTCACTTGAAGGGAAAGACTCCATGTCCAAGGGTTTATGTTTATAATGTGATTAAAGATGGACGACTTTCAATAGAGAAAGCCAGAATGTCCCAGAGAGGAACGCTGCCATGTCGCTCATTTAGATCCAGAGTCTGAGCAGCAGCCATGTGATGTTTCACGTCATGTTTATTTTCATCAAATGACTAATTATAATTGTACCAGACAAATGAGCAAAGTGCTCAGTGTGATAAGAACAAGCTCGACCTACAATGACAGAAACCGTTTGGGGTGAACTTTTCTTCTTGTCCAGGTCCGGTCCACTAACCTGGAGGAGGAGGGGTTTATGACCTGTAGCCAGACATCAGACTCTCTAGCATTCATCAGTAACTTACAGATGTTTGCAAAGTGCAGCTTTAAAAATGTAAACTGGGGATTTCCTGGGGTCTGAAGTGACGCTTCTTGAAATTAATTACTAAGGTTAATTGTTTCGAGCAAAGTCCAGTTTCAGCTCAGGGAGTCTGACAGGATGACAGGTTTACAAACCTCTGACCAAAAGGACAAAAGACACTCTGACGTTCCATTGTAGTGAAGGAACAGGTGTAATTAATAAGAGAGTGAGTACAGTGGGTCTTCGGCCTGATAAATAAATGTTATTCACAGAACAGGAAACACGTGCTGCACATGTGTCACTCAAGCCTCTGCTCCTAATAGAGATAATGGCGGATTTAAAAGAGAAACAACCATCAGGTGTGTGTGGAGCTACGAAAAGACTCGGCCACATTCTGCAAATACAAACACGAGAAAAAACAAAATGCCATATGTCCATCATGTCTATTCCCTGCTTTGTTTTCATTCACGCTTTGACTGGTGCTCTTTTAATTACCTCACCTCATTACTCCCTATTCTTCCTTAATGGTTTCATTCACCTGTGAGATAATTAGAGCCACAAACTAAATGCATCTACACTCAGTGGATCATTTGAGCTAAATTTAGGCCTCATCTTCACTAGTGCAGATGTTTTTTTGCATGAATATTTCCCCTTGTGTTGAAATATTGTTTTTCTAAATTCTTACAACCTTCGTTTTTACAAAATATCTTGAGAAAACAAAAACAACCTCCAACGTTCAAACAAGCATGTAGGTGGAGAAAGAGTATTCTTCAATCATCTGTCAGATACCAGAGAAGAAAGGTAATATTGAGCGAGGCAGAAAGCTGTGATTGTTGTTAATGTTGTGCAGTGAGGCTAAATCTAGCTGCAAACTTGTATTCATATAATTGCTACCATTAGTATTGTTGTTTCAGGCACCAAACGTTCTGTTCTACGTGTACACACAGATACACAGAATCCAGAGCTTTTGAAAATCTGCACGTTGGAAGATATTTGTAAGAATTTGGCAGAAGTTGTGTCTTATCTACTTGTTTGTGTCGACTGGTCTTCTGAAGAATGGAGGAAGTCATTCATAAAAGAAGGTGAAAAGCAGTCAGGCTTATTTTTAGTTTGGTGGCCTTCATCTCAGACCACCTCAAGGATGACAGCGCACCGAGAGAGTGGACGTGTAATTATTCGGAGGTGGAGAGACCCTCTCATCCTCTCATCCTCTCTCTCATTTCTCCTTCTCTCTCTCTCTCTCTCTCTCTCTCTCTCTCTCTCTCTCTCTCTCTCTCTCTCTCTCTCTCTCCGTCTCTTATCTCCATTTCCTCCCATTCCCCTCCCCTCCCGTCTCCCTCCAAGGGGATCAGGATCCAGCTGTGACAGAATTCACAAATCACTGGCCCGGGGGAGCAAAAAGTGGGGTAGGGACGGATAGAGGGAGGAAGAGGGGAGGGGAGCAACTGATATCAGGGATAGCGTTTTTAAATAAAAGGTGGAACATTGAATATAATGGGGAGCTTTTCCGGATGCTTAAGGGATTGTTTTCTAACTTTCTCCAGCGACGAGAGGACGAGTGAACCTGAAGTTGACTGAACGAGCGTCCAACATTTAAAAAAAGGGGGCAGATTGTTTCTCTGGGACACAAAACAGCAGCTGGATGCAGCAATGTCGATTTCTTTTCTTCTGTCACACTCGTGTCATCCGTTTCTCTTCCCGAGCCATCTGCTCCCTCCGTTTCTCTTCATGTGCCGCCTCTCCCTCCCTCTCTCCCGCTCTCTCTCTCCTTATCCTTTTATCTTTCCGTCTCCCTCACGCCATCACACCTCCATCCCGGCATAAATCATAGACCTTCTCTTCCTTTTCTTTTCCATCTTATCTCAGCTACTCTCTCCATCATCTTCCTCCCACCTCCTCTCCTCCCTTTGTTCCACCCTCTCCGCAGGGTATACAGCAGCCAATTAGCAGTCTGTGCGGAAAGTGCTAACAGCCCTCACCCACCCCCCCAGCTCCACATCCCAGCTCTGCATCCCAGCTCCACATCCCAGCTCCACATCCCAGGTGGCCTTTGCCACACTGACCCAGTCCACCATGTTAATCCGGTATTGGTCAGAATCACCAAGATGGAGGCACAAACAGGGAGGTTGGGAGGTTGGGAGATGATGGAGGCCGTGATGGTACTGTGGGTTAGTTTTGGATGGAGGTTGATTTGAAGGTCAAACTCAAGAGTGCACGCAGCAACACGTGCACGCTCAGAGACGGTCGGGGGGGGTGCGTCTGTGGAGCATCAATCACCGTTAGCCATGGTGGGTGGACACACCGGCAAGAGATTCACGCTTTAGGAAACACAAGAGAGGAGCTGGCTCCTGATACGACAAGACAAAGGGACCGAGAGCAGGAGTGGCTCAGTGTGTGTGTGTCCGTGTGTGTCTGTGTGCGTGTTTGTGAATGCACATAGTGATTATGCGCAACTTGTGTGTGTTGTGCGTTCCTCCCAGGCACGCCACGTGACCGAGGTGTTTGTGTTTAGTTGCTTCTGAAGTCTGAGGCCGAGGAGTAAAACCCACTGTATGAAAACAAGCTTGTTCAAGCGCAAAGTATTTCTCATGACTGCGGCCGTTGTGTTGTGTGTTGTTAGACTATTCCAAATCTTTTGTTGCAATCTTATTCATTGTGTAGCAAAAAACTGAAATTAAATTTTTCTTCCTCTGATTCTTCCTAACGTCTAACTGAGCTCCTTAACTACACATGTACATTATAAATGTTATGTTTGATAGACTATATTAAACCCTTTTTTTTTCATAATCCTATCTACACCTATGAAATGGTTTATGATTAAAGCTAATACAGCAAGTTAAACTGATGATTTTATATCTGAAGTATAGATACATTTGCATCTTAATCTAGTCAGTGTTTCCCAGTAAGTACTCTAATCCTCAGACATTATAAACGTTAGATGGATCCTTTCGTCTTCTTGGGCGTATCTCTCAAGTGTTTTTGTAATTTCAGCAGCGATGCTTAGTTTTTCCTGCTTTTTCTAGAGTAAGTGATAAACCTGCAGAACAGGTGCAGGATGAACGCTGGGTTGGTTTGTCTCTGATGGTTGCATCTGTGAGGAGATGAAAATAACTGCCTCTCGTATCCACACGTCTTCACACGAGTGTAATTATGTAATTCTGCAGCATCTTTCTCCCCCAGTTAATATTCTTGATGGGAGCAGTTGAGTGAAGGACAGCACTGGGCGGCAGCTGCGTGTTCATGGTGTGAAGTCAGTGAGCTGAGTGACTCCAGCTGCCTGGAGAATATGGATGAGATCATTCCCACACACACACACACAAACCAAAGGGCTGAGACATACCTGTATATTAATGAGTGTACATACAAGCCCATTGAGGAAAGTGTTTGGCCTTTAGACACACACACAAACACACACACACACACAGGGGGATTACAATGATGTATGTGCCTGTGAGCCTATAGAGAGAAGCCAGGCATCTCTCCTCTGCAATCACATCACAGGCCTGCCACAATTAGTCAGGAGGCACGAGAGCTGAGACGAGTCGCACACAAATACACACACATAGATGTACATATATATATATGTGCATGTGTGTGTGTGTATATGTAGATGCTGTTATACCCTCACAGGTACAGCATGAAGGTGTAAAAAGGTCGGACATGTGCATGAGGTACAGATGCATTTGCAATTTTACAGGGTTATTGTTCGTAATTTTTACAATTGGTAAATCATTGCACTTCTATCTTTTTTATCAACTTCATTTTAGTGTCCATTTCCATTAAATGTGTGTGTGTGTGTGTGTGTGGTGTGTGCGTGAGTGTGTTTTGGTGTGAACCCATTTGCTGTGTCATGTTGTCCAGAACTGAGGAGTGCCCGCTAACAAGTAGAGAGTCAGTAAACTCTGTTTAAAACCCTAAACACACACACCACCCCCCCCCCACACACACACACACACACACACACAGACAGACACACACACACACACACACACACATACACACATCATTGAGTATCACTATCATCAAGAGTTTCACATCCAATTACATCACAAGAGATTACATTCACTTCAGGAACCAAAACTATTAAAGAGACACTGAGCAAAGCAGCTCTTGTGTAATAATTGCCTTCAAAGATGTACAGCATCTATACACACACACACACACACACAACACACACACACACACACACACACACACACACACACACACAGACACACACAGACACACACAACACACACACACACACACACACACACACACACACACACACACACACACACAGTTGAATGTATGACACATTCTCACGACACTTATATTAATGTGGTGGGAGTGAAACTGGTCACATGTCCTGACCTCATGAAACAAAGGGTTTACAGTTTTATCGCCCTCGGAAGGAGACGTTGGCCCGCACAGTCACAAAAACATTTTACCAAATTAGATTTAATGATTTAATGTAAAACATATTAAATCATTCTTTCCCCCTCACCTCTGTTATGGATACAACATTAGCTCCGGGCTGCAAGTAAAGTGCTTTTATGGATGAGGAGGAATAAGCTTTAAATCTCCTTTTATCAGGCCTGACACCGGCTGTGATTTATGCTCCTGTACAAAAGATCAGAGAACAAGAAGTAGAACAAATTGTGTCTTTTTCCAGAAAACAAAGGAGGGTTAAGAGAAGGTGGGGAAGAGATTCAAACTTAATTAGAGTTAAAACAAATCAGTAAAAAGGTTAAATTTCCATTAAAGGTGATAAATGATTGATGAGGATAATCCTCAAGCTGCGTATATATACCACCTCCAGCAGGTAAAGCAGTCTGTATTCAGAGTGTGTGTGTGTGTGTATGTGTGTGTGTGTGGGGGGGGGGTCTTCAAAGCAGTTTCCTGTGCTGCTCGTTTCTTCTGATTTCACACAAGTTGACTCAGATTCAGAGTCTCTTATCTCCTCGGATCACCTGGACGGAGGCAGCCAAACAGTCTGAGGTCACTGTTTACAGAGACGTGTTTGTGTGTGTGTGTGTGTGTGTATGTGTGTGTCTGTGTGTGTGTATCAGCAATGCAGCAGCAATGCAGCAGCAATGCATGAATTGCACATTCTCAGAAGAGTAAATCAAGTGTCATTCGAGCTCTGAAGAGTCGTCGTGGTTTGATCCTCTCGCCGTAAGCCTGTGAGAGGAGCTGGAGAGATCTGTGAGTGTGGACATGAAGCCTTGGGAGACGCTCGGCCTCTGTCATGAAAGAGCTTGTTCAACACACAGATTAGCTCAATAATTCTCTAGTTAACCAAGTAGAGGGGGGGAAGAGAGTGTGTGTCTGTGTGCACAGGCTGTGGTGACGCTAATACAGGTACACACATCTACAGACTGTTTTTATTATCGCTGCAGGTAGAGCCACTGTGATATCTGGACCCTCACAGAGCTAAACTTATGGATAATTAATTATAGGTAAAAAGCAATAAAGCTGTAAGAGGAGAGAAGTTTCTTCAATCTATTTAGACACAGTTCTTCAGGGATTGAGTGGAGATTTCAGAATCTCCTTGAATCTGTTGAGGTTTGTGTGAGTGTATCTGAAGTAGGAAGCCAAAGATGCTCCATAAACAATTAGGTTAAAGTTAAGGTTTTAATTGTGGTTAAGTAGTTTTTATTGAAACTTGAAATTGAAGTGATTATCAACTCAGATTGACAAGCACATGTTTCTATTTCAATCAGACATTCTACACATGTTCAACTCCTGGAGAAAACGAGGATCACACACAAGTCCACGGATCAGTTTCAAGCCTTAAAAAGTAGGATTTTTGTTGTGATTTTTTCGTTTTCATGAAAGATTAATTCAGGCAAACTTGCTGAATTCACTGCATGAGACCCAGTTTGAGTCTTATTGCATAACAGGGTTTTTACCTCTCCAAATATCTGCAGCTGTTAGGGGGAGCTGGAGATGATTATGCAAGACACACAGACACACTTTCAGACACACACTCAGACACAGAAAGTGCAGATTGTACTGATGCACACAGGTACAAGATTGTTCACAGACACAAACACAAGGAACAAGAAAAAAGGACACACACACAAAACATCTGTGAATGTCTCTGGGTTAGCGAGTGAGTTCTAGATGACTGTGCAGCACAATTAACGCTTTTGAATAATTGAATCCTCAGAAGTTGAGAAGTGCTGGCCAGGGCTTTGCTTTGTTGTTCCTTGAAGAGAAATTAGATGGAGCGAAGGAGGAGGGAGAGAGAGGGAATGAGTCATGGTGACTTTGAGGGCGGCCGGTGGGATGTGAGGCGCCTGTCAGAGTTAAACAGCTTCTTTGTAGATAATGAAAAATGAAGCATTCACTCACTATTTTGCACACACACACACACACACACACACACTCACAAACACACACACACACACTCACTCAAATATACACACTAAACTTGAAATATATGTATATGACATTTAGATAAATGAGGGAGGATATAATTAGCTGGACATTTTGAGAGTGATTCTTAAGCACATTATCGAATGAAGGATGGATGTAATCAAGAAAAAAGAGTGTGGAAACCAAAACAAAATATTTATTGACAGATTATAATGTAATAATATGCTCCCCACTTGTTCAGTGTCTCTTTGTGCTGTAAAAACTTTCCTGAAAAGTGTGAACACAACCGTGGGTTTGATATCCAGCAGAATGACTCTGTCCATGGTGCTGAAAACAGCTGATCTACACTCAGGGAACGATCCGAACCAAGAGGGACGTTCTCAGCTGCTGTATCATCTCTCTCTATCTTTCCTTCATCTGTCTTCCATCTGTTCATCTCTCCCTCCATCTCCCCTGTTAGAGACCATTATCCTTCTCTTCATGAACTACAGTTTTCTCTCTGTTCTACTGAGTTCTTGTTTTTCCTTTAACCTTAAGAAATGTAGTTCAAGGTGAAATAATCAATATTTTGATTTTAACAGTGACTTGAATTCAGTCTGACTGATCTCAGTGGCAGCAACGAGCAGTGATCAATATTTGTTACGTATCAATAACAATCACAACATGTAATATGAAAGTTGTGTCACTATCCTCTGACTCTGTTCCCATCAGCTCTGAGAACGTCAACTCTTTCAGGTCATCGCAGCTTCACTGTTGTGATTGATCACTCTTGTTTGGTCCTAATGTTTCCGACCACAACAGCAAAGAATAAATTAAAAGAACAGCTCTGATAAATCTACTGTTAAATCTCTGCCCTGTATCAAATCACAGATTGTTAAACTTTTATCAGGTATTTCCAGTGACTCTGGTAAATGAGATGTGTTTATGGTGATGGCTTTATGTGTTTACAGAATGTCCTTAAGAAAAAACACACTTAATCATTAATCACTTCCTATGCATTATTTCTGTGAGCTTGCTGGTGTTAAGGTCATCGTACAATTCTTCATTTCTTCTCCTTCCTTATTCGTCTTAACTCTCTTTATTAATCTGTTTCTTCCCGGCTCTTTTCCACACGGCCTCCTCTTCCATCTCTCCAGTGGGAATGTTTTCAAAGTAAAAGGCTCTGTCAGTCCAATGTTTATCACCAGCGATAAACTTTGTGTGCGTGCATGCCTGTGTGTGTGTGTGTGTGCATGTGTGTAGATGTGTAGATGTATGGCCGTCCACTGAATTATGTAAAGTGCTGCACAGACAGGGAGCCAGAGTTCAATGCATTCAATGTGAGGGCTAAAGGCAGAAAATAATGGTGTCATCCCGGGATAAGCCTCCGTTTACCCTGCAAATAGAGTGTGTGAGGCAGAAAGAGAGAGAGGGGGGGGGTGCAGTGTACTGAAATGACTCCATTTAACACACACAGACAAGAGAGACTTAAGTGAGAGAGAAGCATGTAAGAGGGAGATTATTAAATGAGCGGGCGAGCCGGGTGCAGTTACTCTTTCTGATCATTTCATCATTCATCTTTCTTAATGAGCCTGTTGGCATTAAATACTATTACCACTCACTGTGAGTTTAATCTGCTAATCCAGACACTTCCATGATAAAAGCGCTTTTCAAAAACATACTCCTCCTTTAGTTTTACTACTTTTCAAATGGTATTGTACAAAAAAAACATTAATCTGGTGTCAACACTGAGTGGTATGTTGCAGTTATTATCTGCAGCTTACTATAAAATGAACTGCAGTGATAGAGGTGCTACACGTCATTACTATTTATTTACTTATTTATTTTAGCCATTTTAACAAACAAGTCGTCCGACCTGAAACTGTAAGTCATTGGTACATACCCTAGTTCACTAAAATTGTAAAAAGAAAAATACCCTGGGCACTTTTAATCCTCACCTGATGTGCATCCACTCTAGTCAAAGTCAAAGTAGGAAAAAAAGAACTTGAAACATATAAAGGTGAAGGAGTTCTTCTCACACTTTCATCATTTCGTTACAAGACAACAGATGGCCGGCCTCATCCTGACCGAGAGAGAACAAAAGAGTAAGATGAGGAGAGTAGCAGGAAGAAGCAGGTCACACAGGAGGAGGGAGGGAGGGAGGGAGGGAGGGAGGGAGGGAGGAAGGGAGGGAGCAGCTACTGAAGCAGGAAGAGTCATGAGACACCTACCTGTGGTGTCCTTCAAGGCTCTGTTCTAGGCCCTATACCCGACACTGCAGTCAGAGAGCTGAGGTCAGACACTCAGCTGCTCCTGGATCTGCCTCAATCTCAGAACCAGAGGCGATCGAGCCTTCGCAGCAGCCGCCCCAAACTTGTGGAACAGCTCACAACTCCATATAACATCTTGACATTGAAACAGGGGAAAAGGCTGAGATATAGATAAGTAGAAACATGGAGAGCGAACGAGAGGAGAGAAGAGAGAGGATGGAAACAGCATCTGCTCATCCTCCGTGTGTTTGCGTGATTTAGAGGAGCTACAGCATCAAACAAATGTTGGCGTGTATTTCTTCTACTGTGGCACATTGAGGCCGATACTAACCATATGTCGCACACATGCCACCCCACTGAACGCTTTAACATGCAACACTTGTACACTT
This sequence comes from Pseudopleuronectes americanus, assembly GCA_038501795.1. NCBI lineage: Eukaryota > Metazoa > Chordata > Actinopteri > Pleuronectiformes > Pleuronectidae > Pseudopleuronectes > Pseudopleuronectes americanus. Next base: position 2,221,189 of record CM076732.1, read on the forward strand.
ACCTCACATGTTCTATGATAAAGACTCATTTTCATTATGTTATGTTTCGCAGCATCTAAAAGTAAAGATAAGACAATGAAGATGTTTTAAAATCACAGGTGTGTGGCAGTAAGTTGTGTTACTACCGATGTCTGCTGATAACACAACACTCATGCTGACTTAATGTGCTGCAAAAAGATCAATTCCACACTCACATCTGTATGTTGCATAAACGACAATAAGACAATAAACCAAATTGTTTTTACACCTCGTTTTTTTTCTCAGTTCAAACAAACCATGTCTTCATTTCCCATCTTTATGTTCAGATTAAACTTAAATCAAAACACAATTTAAAGAATTAGAGAAACTTTTGGAAATTGTGGTACATTAAATAGATACTTCTACCCACTGTTAGGAGGCAAAGAGTTTTCCAAAACCTATAGGAACCAAAAACTACACACACTACTGCTGCAAGTATTTATGCTAAGCTACGCTAACCAGCTGAAGGATCTATCATCTGCATATTTAGCTTGCAGAGATGAAGGTGGTGTTGATCTCCTGATTGAAATATTATAATCTTATTCCCTCAAGTGTTGAACAATTTATTTAAAATAAATTATAAAATCGGAATTATTTACAAAAAATAATCGGGTAAAACTGGTTAGATGCAGTGAGTGTGTATGATTCAGTAGCTTCTGCTCTAATAGCTTAATGTGCACGTAGGCCAACATGCAGACCTGCCTCATAAACAGCTGGTGCATTTAATGTTACACATGCTGAGTATAGAACACGTTCTTTCCCGAGTAGAAGTCAGAGCACAGTTTCCCAACATGTGTGATGAAGTGAACTTGTCCGCTGACCTGCCCTGCCCTCTCAGTCCTCCTCCGCTCCACTCACATGAATGATGTGACATGGACGCCACTTGGCTGTTCATCCCGCGTGCCCTACAGTTCCATGAGTGCACTCGTGTTGGCCTGGTGTGGCTCCTCGCAGGACTCGGAACGTGCACTGGTCTCTGCATCAGACAGTCGAGGTAGAAGGAGACGCAAGTTGGAGTTGAGTTGATTCATGCTCCATGCATTAAACAACACAAGCCTCTGCTCCCTACGCTGCTGCATCCTCCTGCATCTATTTCCCTCGCTCTCTCTCTCTCTCTCTTTGTGTGTGTGTGTGTGTGTGTGTGTGTGTGTGTGTGTGTGTGTGTGTGTGTGTGTGTGTGTGTGTGTGTGTGTGTGAGAGAGAGAGACAGTACTCATGTCAGAGTAAGGCTGGCTGAAGCCCTTGCAGCAGTCAGCCTCTTTGATGTTGAGCCCTGCTGAATTAGGCCATCACACAGCGGTGCTCTGCTGCCTGCAAACACACACACACACACACACACACAGACACACACTCATGCATAAATACAAAAACAAATGCATGCTGGCAGGAAAGCATGCGCATGCAAAATAAAGTACACATGCTGCTTCTCACACTGCGATAGTGGACACACACACACACACACACACATATGCAGGGCCCCTAAATGATATGCACTGAAAACAGGTCCACAAATATTTCCTATTCTGAGTCCCACAGTTGCCGCTACTATTTCTGTCACTCACACAAACACACACACTCTCACACACACACACAGACACAATGTGAATCACATTCATACACCTCGTTTCCGCTTCTCTTTAATAAACATAAATTTGAATTCTTATGAGTGCGTCTCCTCTGAAGCCTCTATACTACACAATAAAGAAAGATGCACACGCTGAACCACACACACACACAAACACACACACACAGAGACAGAGCGAGAAATGTAGGACATTCAGAGAGAATTTATTCAAGAATACAGGGAAGGTTTTTTCTTTCAGTTTCCTATCTTCCGATTCGACAGTATCCTGGGATTAATAGCACCGAGGCAGAACGCCGCATGAATCACACATAAATACACATTAGTGACCTCAGATTTTATCAAGCGAATATTATTTTCCTAAAATGGAAACATTGTGGAAAAAAAAACTGGGAAATGTGAGTTGCACATAAAATTAGACCGTCTCCAGCTCTACGGGGGTTTTAGTGTCTTTCAGCTCCTTGTTTTTCCAGCTTCACAGCTTCACTCACACTCGTCTCATTCTGTGGCTGAATCTCCTTTTAGATGTTTTCAGAGGAGAAGAACAGGTAGAATGAAAATCTGACCTTCATTCTTCATCAGGTGGACAGAAGCAAGGATGCTGTTCATGTCCGTGGGATTAGTTGTGCGTTATCTCAACAGCTATTTGACCAATTGTATCAGCCTCAGTGAGTTTTCAACACAAGGATAACACACAATCAGTCATACTGGGAGGACTGGTATCTGTGAGTGTGTTCAATTTGTTGCCTGTTGACTGAATTGCCTTGGCCTGAGTGACATTCTGGTCAAGTATAAAAAAGACAACATTACAATAACACAACATTACAAATTCTCTCGCTCTCTCGCTCTATGTCTCTCTCTCTCTCTCTCTCTCTCTCTCTCTCTCTCTCGGAACAGCCCTGTGGTCAAACTGGAGAACGGCCAGAAATCTTTCCATCAATCAAAGGATTTCCCCGTCTACGTATCTCTGCCTTTAACTCTCTCACTCGAGTTGATCACGCTTGAGATCACAGCATCCAAACACAGGGCAGATGAAAGAGCAACATTTTTGCATATTATTATATATGTGTCTTGTGTGTGTGTTTGTGTCTGTGTGTGTGTGTGTGATTGAAGGTTGTGTACCTTCACATTCCCATTGTCCTGGTGGTGATGAGTGGGTGAGGAGAGCAGGTGGGGCCCACAGCTTCACATTAAAACAATAACAGTTTTACACACACATGCATCTACACAGGGGTAAAATGACAAACACACAGTTGTGCGTCCCCGCGCTCCACGCAGCCCACAGCGTGTCACCACTGCATATCAATTACACGGGGAAGTGAAGAACCATTTCTAATTCAATCACTCAGCGCTGGTGTCACATCCCTCGCTCGCCCGGCGTTCTCCCCCCGCCTCACTCTCCCATTTTCTCCTCGCTTGATTCTTACTGATGCGTCTCAGTCTTCGTGGGGCTGGTGGACGCGGGTGTCAGGTTTGTGTGAGTGTGAGTGTGTGTGTGTGTGTGTGTGTGTGTGTGTCCTGTGGAAATGGTTTAACTTTAGGAATTCGGGAAAGACGACATGTTGGAGAAGTGAAGTAATCCGGTCCTGACCTTGTTTCTTCAGAGCTCGGAGGTTTTTCTAATTCTTACAGAAACAACTTGGAACCTTTCTCCACATTGGGGCTTAGTTCTTTAACTTTTAACTCTTCTTTAACAACGTCAAAACAACTGAGTGTGTATCAGTGTGTTCAAAAAACTTATTTCCCTTTACATTTTTACGTAAGAGGATTCACTGAACCTGTAATTCACACATCCAGCCAACCAATAGGAACGTTTCATCACTATCATCACTCTGCTTTAGCTCCTGAGAAAACATCTGGCTTTTCTTTCTCTTTCAATATATAATCACTCACTTTATCTACCTGCTGTGCTGCTGAATGTTTAAATATTATCAGTTTGTAAAAATCTTATACTGAAAACTGCTGCGTATATAAAAAGTATATAAATACAATTTGTAAAAACAAAACAATCCACTGAAAGACTCACAGCTGTTCCATTTTAATTGTTGGCGTATTGGATCTTTTGCTGTGTTTGATCTTGTCTCGTTTGCCTCTGTCCTGGGACACCAACACATCCAAAGACTTCATTCATTGTTTACTACCAACTGAAGTCATGTGAAATATCTTCTTGAGTCTCAGTTTCATTCCCGAGGACAAGATGCACAAGAGCTACAGAGGAATCACTGGTGCTCTTTTACTTGAGATGTTTCACTGAAGCTTCATGAGAAGATTTTCACCAGAAACCCAAATGAAATATGATCTGATTTTTTTTATTCTCTTTGACCGACTTCTCATGTTTCATGTTCTTTTCTCTTCTTTCTCTCTCATAGATCACAACCATTTGAACAACGCAGCTTTGTCTCCCCTGGGTCCAGCCATGGCCTTGTCTCACCCTCATAACAACCTGGGAATCGGTTTCAACAAGTACACCTCGCTCAAGGCTGTGGGTGAGTAGGTCCACACACACACAGACACACACAGACACACACACACACACACACACACAAAGCCCCACACACACAGAGGGTCCAGATAGTTTTGTCTCACTGACTTCAGGGCTCATTCTAACCCCATTCTAATACCTTGTTAGGTTCCCACAATAACAGCACAGCTACAGAAGGCAGGCTTAGTGTTTAGAGGTCAAGTATCGTACAGTGTGATAGAAAACACAACATATCCACATACTGAGGGGGAAACTGTTTGAAGGGGGCAAGCAGTCATTAAGATAATGTATTTTTTATGAGCCTGACTCTGATCCTGCGATGTTGGATCATGATTCACGTTTGAGCGCGGTGCTTTATTCCTGATTTATGCAAACTCAGCGTTCAGTATCTACACTTCAGATACCTTAATCTAAACATTATGACCAGATATGCTCCTCACAAGAAAGGAGAAGATCTGATACAATCACCCCTTCGCAAATAATGTGTGTGTTTGTCCACCGGTGTGAATAGATCACTGAGATCCAGCATTTAAAAAATACTGCAGTTGTTGAAGGAGAGGAAAATAAATACTGTGTTGTTCACCATATCATTGTGTGACACAGTGTGGCAGCAGCTGCATAGATGCTTATTGAGACACATAAATACAATACTGGGAAATGGCTGATCTTATCGCACAACCTCGCACAACCAGTGTAAATTGTCTAATGCAACCAAATTCAAACTTTACTCAAAAGCTGTCACCGATTAGCAAGAGATTAGCAGACAAACACAATCACAGAGACACAAACACTGAGCCACAAACACTGAGACACAGATCCACTATTCCTGTCCTTGAATATATAGTCTAATATTTCAAATCAATCATATTTGTATATAGTCTATATTTTCTTAATTTACAGTAAAATATATAATGTATCACCAAAATCTCCAGCAATATTGTTTATTTTTGTGAAAGTTCATGTTTTTACGGTCAGAAACCAATAGTGATAATGATCGTGAACTAAAGCCTAACTTTATTGTTAGAATATCTATAACAATAAATAAAACTGTGATCACAAAAATATATATTAGAGAATAGAGAAGAATTTCAGATGAGACAATGTGGAGAGAAGCTGACGTTTGCAAAATGAGCAAAGGGAACGATTGGAGATAGAGACGAGTGGAGGAGAGGAGCTCATTTCATTATTCTGCTCAGTGAGTGAGAAACAAAGACCGACTACCGCAGCAGCGTCTCTGCAACAACTGAACAACGAGCGTCGGCCAAACACGTGAAACTCACAAATCACTCACACACCGAAGTGCAACACTCCATCCTCACACTCCTCACCCTCCTCACCCGACATCTACTCACCTCTGCCTCTGAGTGATGATACACAGGCGATGAACTCCTCCTCTGTTTGGTATCTGCTCTGTTTTGGTTTCTCTGTAACTATCAAACACACAGACACACACAAAACATGTACACAAATACACACACACACTCACTAATTCTTATTACTTATTTGATGCTATAAAAATGGGGTATAACTTCATGATAGACAGCTGAGACTGACTCATGATTACAGAATGGGAATACAAGGTATTCACCGTCCAATCTGCATTTTTACTGGGCAATAAAGAAGTTTCTGGGTCCAGAGATCCCGGCTGTGTGGACAAAGTCATGGCTAGGACACACAGCAGCTTGGATGAGGCTGCCGACTATTCACCGGACGAAACCGCAGGTACCTGGACCAGAAGTCAGCTGCTTTGAAATCTTGAACACGTTGCAACTGAGAGAAATGTCTTTGTTTTCTCATACGGACAGGAGATTAAATGGGGGATAGGAGGAAGTTTAAAAAAGAGGAAGGGCCAATCAGATCTTAGAGGTCGGGGAACTCCAGATGTGCCCCGATGTTACAGCTGTGAGATATCTGTCTGAGATGAGGTGCTGGAAGGAGGACAGGTGGAGGAGCAGTGGGAGAAGCTGGGGTTGAGATACTAAAGGTCGGAGAGAGTTGGATGCCAGAAAACAAACAGAATCTGAGAGCGAGACGAGGAAGAGTCACGGAGACTTCATCATAAATTCTTAAGTTCAGTTTTCATTTATTAACCTCCTGTTCATTTGGGTGTTGTGGAACTTGGAGCTTGTTTTTAACAGAAGTTAAAATGTGATTCATGGAACTCAGCCAAAGTTGCTCTTCAGTGAGCGTCAGGAAACACGACATGAGACAGAAGGTGGAGGGATTTTATTTATATATTTTCAAAAAGGGTGTGAAAGGACAACAGGACTCCAGGTTCTGGTCCAAGGAAACCTCAAGTCTTTAATTAAAATGTAATGAAGCAATCTGATGAACAGTTTGAGCTATATGAGAGATACTGTGGAAATAACTGCTGGAAAATTAATTAATATTCACAGTTTTTTAAAAGGTGATATACATCATTTCTTTATCTTAGGTTATAATTAAACAACATCTTAAAATACATGATAAAAATACCGATATTGTCATGGAAACAGCTCAGAGGTGGATAAGGTTTGAAGTTGTTTTATGGAGAAAAAATAACTTTTCCACTTCTTAAGAGTTTAATTAATTAGATGTGTCTTTGCTGCATCAAGTCTTTCATTAAAATCCAATGATCTCAACCGTCTGAGCAATACTGAAGAAACTGTTGAAAACAATGTCTGGCAAATTAAATAATGTTCAAAGAAAAAGTGTATAAAAAATGCAGCAACCACACTTCAGACATATTTCTTTTTTTAAAAGATCTTGAGGTCAGTGAATTGGTGAAATCAGTTTGGCAAGATGTCATGAATTGGAGTGATCTCAAATTCTCCCCAAAAAGATGACTTTGAATACGAAGGCTCTCCTCCAGCCTTCTCAGGTTCAAGGTTTGATGTTGAGCACTTCAGAGTGAGGTTCCTCTGCAGGCAGTGATCAGTGGAGTACCTGTCCTGACTAATGAGGTGAAGCAGTGCGGTGTAGTTCTTGGATTTTCTTTCACTGAGGTGGAAATGTTTGGAAGTTGTCTTATCAGACGTGATGTTCTGCTGCTTGGGAATTCTTCTACGGCACCTTTACTCCAAAATATATATATGATAAATCTCACTACAAGATCTATGATGTGCTGCCATGCATCGCTCAGGATCCAGAGAAGTCTCCAAAAGTACAAATCAGTGTAGAAGACATGAAAATGTGCATCAAGTGCTGTGGAGCGTTCTTATGTAACGGTTTAAGCTGTAAGAGCACGGCTTCTGGGGTTTAAATATTTCATTCACTGTAAGATATCATATGGATGCACTGCATTATTGAACAAGCGGTGAGAAGACACCAGCATCAAACACACGGGCAAACCAGGGTTTCTGCCGGCTATTTAAAAATGTAATAAGCTGAATTATAGGCCTTCAACAGTCTTAAGTATAGTCTTAGTATCAAGGCTTATTCTCTTCTGGGTTATTACCACTTATCTTCAATAAGGAGGAATTGTCAGTAATTCGGTGATATTCCTTAACATATGTAATATTTATAATAGGTCTTAAATCTCATTCATTATGGTTTTAAGAAACCCTGTCAAACAGTTATAAAGGCAAGTGATAGAGTGGCTAATAGTGCACATTAACATGTGGTCACAAAAGTCCATAGAAACCTTGTTAATTGTAACTAGAGGCTGTAAAAGCGCACAGAGAAGTTGTGAACGGCCACATTCCCAAAAGAACAAGAGAATATAGATTACTCGAGAAATAATTACATATTAATTCTCATTTCATTGTGATGTGTGTTGACATCTTCATACTGAGCAGGTTCCCCCATCAAATCTGCTTTTACTTAATCAAATGGCATTAAAAATAAACTAAATAGAATATGTTGTCAAACTCTGAAATCCTTCAGAGGGCCCAGCTTATGCAGTTATAATGCGATGGCCCAGATTGGGCCCAGGGGCCTCGCTTCAGGCTGTGGCTCCAGAAGAAAGAAAGAGCTGATGTTGTTGGAGAGCGAGAAAAAAGTGCAACACAGGAGGAAAGAATGGAAAAGGAGAGGGAGGGAGAGAACGAGAGAAGGAGCAGATGGAGCGTGAGTGAAGCGGAGGGGAAGGCACATGATACCGTCACAGAGGACCCGGCTGTCAGGTGCTCCTGCTGGCGACCTGCGTGGAAACACTCCACTGGACGGCAACAGCAGTTGTTGTGGGACCAGATTGTGTGTTTAATTCATTGTTGCGCCCCAGATTCGCCTCCGTCCAGAGATTCAGACCAACACAACGAAAAAGTCTGTCTCTTTACTGTCGCTTCAGCCGCAGTGTCCACAACAATATTTGGTAATTTCATGTACTTTAAATCCAAAAGCTCGTAAAGCAGACTGCAAACACAACCTGTGTGACTGCTGCAACACAACTGACATTGAACGAGTGTCCACGTGTCACTGCGACAAACAGGCAGCAGAGGAGAGCTGCCAAAAGCATGTGATGCACTTCAGTGTGTGAAGAACGTATGTAAATTTATTCTTTGTTGCATGGAGTTGCACACACACAACATATGGAACCGCAAACACACAAATACTCACTAATCCTCAACTCGCTTCTATCTTGCAAAATTTAAATGAAAGCAAATCCGTTTTTTTCTGTCCATTCCCCTCGTTCTCCGTCTCACCAATATTGTGACACTTTATTGCTTCCCCCCCCAGAATAAATGTTTCTCCTAAAATAGACTTTGTGATCGACGACAATTGTTCGCACAAAAGACTTTGTGTTATTTTTGATTGTTGGCCCCGGCTAAATCCTCGGACCAGTGCGAGTGATACAGAGAGAGAGAGAGTGATTACCAGCAACTCTGTCTCCTTCCTCCACGGCTGCTGCTGAAGTGTCTTGGAGTTACACAACAAAAAGGTTCAATAAGCAATTACCAGACTGTGAGGGCGCTGGAGGCTTTTCTGACACATGTGAATGTGAGACTTCTCCTTCAGGTGTTTTCTGGAAACACAATTATAAGACGGTGTCAGTGAAAATCTAGATTTTATGATGAGTACACAAGGATTTGGGAACAAGTAAGAGTTTGAATTCATGCAACTCGAAGCTGGAGCAATTGAGAGACAGGCCGTCAAGTTCAGATCGTCTAGTGTTGAGTTGCATTTATGTTTCATAATCACAGAAATCACACATGCACTCAAACACACACATTCACCAATAAACAGCCACTAACAGCGATCGACATTTATTACAACAGATTAAACTCCGCTGGTCATTCATCCTCACACCAGAATATTGACACAACCCTATTATGTTCCTGTTTGGATTGCAATAATGATAAGATCAGTTACACACACACACACACACAATTTGTCACACTGTCGTTACAACACAATGCGGCCTGATAGCGGCTGTGTCCTGTTTCGTTATGGAGATATTGAAAGATACCGACGTCTCAGATGAAGACAAACGGTGACGCAGGGAGAGAAAAATGGCTCCGGTTTCTCTCCAGGAAGAAAAAAAAATAGGGTGGCCCACGCAAACAAGGTTGTTAGTGTCTTTCGGGCAGAGTGTGTGTGTGTGTGTGTGTTTGGGGGGGCAGTGGTTATGACCGTGCAACAGAGTCGAGTTCCACTCAGGGAGCTCGGGCTAATTTGACTCGACATGCTCTATTTTTACTCCCTACAAATCTCCCGATTTGCCCGACGCACACTCTCTCTCTCTGTCTAACATACAGACACACACATACACACACAAACACAAACACAAACACAAACACAAACACAAACACAAACACACACACGCACACACAGACACAAACACACACACACACACACACAAACACAAAAAACAGACACACACACTCTGCTTCTCCCCTTATTTTGCCGGTTGATTTCTTATGGTGCTGTTGATATTTTTAACAATGCAGACAATTCAGCTGCCGATTTTCTAAATGTGGTCCACCTCACATCCTGTTAGACACACAAACACACACATACACACACACATGATCATTGGCTGTTAAATATAAATGTATAAATATGAAAGTTGTAGATATTGGGGCAAAAGTTAAATTAACAAACCTCCACCTAACCAAACGGGTTTGTTAAAGAAAGATTCCTGGATCAATCCAGTAGATTTTGTGTTACTCTGCTAACTAACAAACATTCTTAAAATCTTTATCATCAATATATTGTGATTAGTTTCACATCCACATTGATGCTTTAATCAATAATTGTGTCATTGTAAATTAACCATGTCTCTGTCCCCGTCTCTCTGCCCTTCACCCAGACACGACCCCGAGAGACTACTACAAGAGCTACCCGATGGTGGACTACACCCACCGCCAGTCCCCGCCCACTTTCCAGCCAATCAACTTCCATCCCAAGGACAAACCCTTCCTCCCGCCGCCCGACATCCACGCGCCACTCGCCATCACCATCAACACCTCTCAAATCCCCAAGCCCAAGATCGCCAAGACCAACACGCATCCGCTCACCTCCAGCTCGGCCTTCAAAGTATGGGACCCCAGTAAGAGCCACGCCCCCCACCCGGTGGCCACCCACATGGTCCTCCAGGGGCAGCAGCATCATCAGCAGCATCAGCACCAGCTGCAGCAGCAGCACCAGCTTCAGCAGCAGCATCAGCATCAGCTCCAGCACCAGCACCAGCACCAGCATCAGCATCAGCACCAGCACCACCCCATCCAGCAGCTGCAGCAGCTGCAGCATCAGCCGCTGCACCAGCAGAACAGCCGGCGCCAGGCCTACTCCAACAAGAGGCAGTTCAGCATCGAGACGCTGCCCGAGCTCTTCTCGCAGCCGCTGGGCTACGGCCACTCGCCGCGCATGAACCCCAAGCACAAGGGACTGGCCACCAACAGCAAGACAGAGGTCACTGTCTGAACACGGGGGCGAACGGGCGAATCGAAGGGGAGACAAAAGAAACCAAGCGGCGTTTGTAAGGGAAATCTGCAGATATCTTTTATATCCAAAGGCCCAAACGGTGAGATTGAGGGCGAGAAATATCGAATCTGGAAGTTTTTTTCCTCATTATTGTTGACAATACTAATAATGACGTGAGTGATGTCTGTTGTACTTTTTAAAGACCAGTGGGTCAAACAGCAGCAGCAGCAGCAGCATAGAAGCTGTGAAGGTGGTGGGTTGTGACGCTTTGAACCCGACGGCTCTTCTGAATAATTGAGTGGCCTCTCAGTGTGTTGGCACAGCTCTGTCCTCTCCCCCACCCCCCCCGCAACTCAATGACACCACACGCACGTGTTCAGATCCCACGCACGACACACTGTTTACTCCTCAAACTGACCTCCAAGACTCAGAGGCTGTCAGCAAAGGCCCCTCAGACTCGGGCTTCCAATCAGCTCAGACAATGCCACTGGGGGGCAGCAAATGAGATGAGGATGATCTGCACACACGCACACACACACAAACACACAACAAGTCAGTTGTCAACAATTACAGAAGGTTCCAAGCGTCGCAGAGACCACTGACGCACACAAACAGACACACACGCTTGTCTCTCCCTTGTCGCGGCGGTTTGTTGAGCAGCTAATTCCAGCCACCGTCTATTGTGGTGCTGTGGATGTTTACCTCCAGAGAAGAAAACCCCGAGGACGAGGTGTCAGCGCGCCTGGAAGGAATAAGGGCACAAGAGCCCCTGGATCCAGAAAGGTTGTTATAAAGTCAGCACATTCTCTCCCTGCCTGTCCCGCTGCTGCACACTGAGGTTCACAAATTAGACTTTGTTTTGTGTTGGGAGAAATGTCAGCGCTGGTACAGACAATTTCTTCTTACCAGGAGGTGAGGTTACGATATGTGAATAAATATCGTGCACCTCCTCCTCCTCCTCCTACATCCACTTCACGGCTTTCTGGCAGGAGCGTCACTTGTTTGCAAAGACATGATTTCATAACGAGTTGCTGATGAATCACCCCCAGCGTTGTGTGTCTGGGTGTAGGGAGAGAAAAGCAGCTGTGTGTTAGGATGACACTGTTACCCACTATGGCCGCTGCTACACACAGCTGTGTGATGTATGTGTGCACTGCTGCGAGGATGATGCGTTCATCCTCTCACATAATGTGAGAGGATGAACCCACTCGTCACTGCTCTGCAATTTACTCCACTCCCTGTTAATGAAGAACACCCCCCCCACACACACACACACACACACACACACACAACGAGAGGCAGCGAACAGAGAGAAGGTGCTGGAGTGAGTCCTCTCAGATTCAGCTTGTTCCAGGGATGGAATCGGACTAATTTCTTCTTTTTTAATCAGGACACATAATATATTTCATTGACTCTTTTCAAACGCATTGCAGTATTGTGACCATGTTTTCATGTAACAAGGAATATAAGGGACTAGAAGTTGAGTGTCAAATCTCTGTAAACCTCACATTGCAAGAAGGTTCCTGGTTCGAATCCTGGTTTTTCTCCCACCTCCTCCCACAGTCCAAAGACATGCATGTTGGGGTTAGGTTGACTGGAGACTGTAGATTGGATGTAGGTGTGGATTTGAGTGGTTGTTTGTCCTTGTATGTCGACCTTGTGATACACAGGCGACCCGTCCAGGGTGAACCCCGCCTCCAGCCCCTCAAACATAAAGTAGTTTAGATAATGAATGGATGTATTAAACATTTCCTGCTTTCTCCTTTTTAAGAATGTGCTTTCAGTAGATTTGTCCACAGCGCCCACTAGTGTCAGGAGTCACCCCACAGACCACAGCAACACAGCGGTGTTTCTCACAACAGCACAATTTCCTTTCTGTGTCTACCTCTGTGCTCTTCTGATCGATTTAGCTCCTTGTTGGTGTGGATCTGCTATTGCATGTAGAATATGCAGCTGATTAGGGTCAGCCAGTGTCCCCGTGTAGATAACGCTTATTTGGAAGAGATTCCCATTCTTTATCATTCTGCGCTGTATGTTGTTTTGCATGAGTTCTTGCCCCCCCCCCTCCATTTCTAAGAGGGGAGTCCAAAAAAAGCCACATTTATGGGAAATACACCTGAAATATACTGGATTCCCTCTTTAAAGGCAATTTATCCGGAGCTGGGCTGAGAAACACAAGTAGCGTAATGACTTGTGAAAGCAATAACCGTGGCTGATGACTAATTAGTAATTACCTGAGCAATATATTACATTCTTAACTTCTCATTATGGAATGGCTTCAGTTCAGAAGCTCAGTTTTTCTGCCTTTGCGATCTTCACATTGCATCGGCAGCACGTGAGTCTCACCTCCACCGTGCAGAGCAGCACCGACCCACTGGTTCCATTCACCTTCACTTGTTACCACGAGGACACCAGATACGCCGCAGTGCATATGCCTGGCCCATGCTGCAGCACATCAGACAGGTGCTGGGACCTAATCAAACAGTCACGCTCACCAGTCACACACTATTTAGCACTTCTTGCTCGCTCAATCGCTCTCTCTCTCTCGCTCTGTCTCTCTCTCTCTCTCACTTGCTCCCTAACAGACTGTCATCTGCACTCCCCAACCTCCCTCTGAGCATCCATCTCCGCAGAGGGTTGAGCGATGGGTACGACGCACTTGTCTGGCTTTTGGTAACCCAGTGCTCTGTGCGATTCTCACCAGGTCCTCTCAGTGTGTGTGTGTGTGTCGCTGTGTGTCTGTGTGTGTGTGTGTCTGTGTGTCGGGGAGTATAATTAATGACAGAGTCAGTCACAGCATGGCAGCCTCCAGATTTCCTTCCCTGCTACACCATCGCGCTCACACACATGAAATCACTCAGAGAAACTCAGAGCAGGATTCACAAACACACACACACACACACACACACAAACAGGAACACACTGGGACACGAGTGACCAGATGCTTTCTGATCCATTATTCACATTTGGAGATATCCCCGTGCCAACATGTTACCTTTTTATGAACCGGGTGTACTTTCTATTCTTTTTTTTACTTGCAAGCAGAAATGTCAGTCAGCCAATTTCCCCAATTTGCATCTCAATTTAATGGAGCCGTGCATGTACACAAGCAAATAAAGTGAGCTAACGGGGTAAAACTTTAATGAGAGGGAATAAATTAGCAATATAATGCGTGTTCGTACTGCTGCGATGGCTTCTCCACTTTACCTCTCCAAGATGTGAGAAACCTGTTAAGCAAGCTGCTGGATTGGTGCACGGAGCTGCTGGCACGCCTTTGTAATAAGGGATCAGCGGAGAATGGGGGTCATGAATACAAAAGCATCAATGGGATATGCATGGTGTGAATATGCATCAAACGCATCTGCGCTCATGCTCTTGCCAGCGCCGAGCAGAATATGTAATGTACAGTGTTGCAGGAGGTTGCACTGTCGCTTTGACTCTAATCCCTGAGAGGTGGCTTCCCCGCTCAGAGGGTCACTTCACATGAGAAGCTTCCTGGCCTCTAAAAGCACGACCAAAATATTCTCTGGGGTCTGTCCTTAATCACTCGAAATGCATTAGAGGTTGAGAACAAGCGAGGAACAACAGCGAGTAAACAAGCAATATGCGTCAGTAAAGCAATAAGTGCCCCAACCGTCCTCGTGCTATCCGTACGTCTCTGTCTCTGGCTTCAGGAGTGAATGTGCTGATGAGGGTGCGGGTGTTAGAACCAAGGAGAACGCTGAACAAAGGACTGGGGGAGTGATTGCAGAAGGAGATGGGGCTGGAAAGAGGAATGGTGTTGCATGTTCACAGCAGATATGGCAGTGGTTGTTTTTCATTCAGATTTCTCTGGGTCATCGTAAAAAAAAAGAAACATTAACTCTTGGTTCTATCTCTCTGATGATCTCTAACTCGTTCCCAAAGAGACTTTAGCTGAAAGGGGAAAGTTGGTCTTTACTATGATTTGCACAGTTCAAAGTTATTGTTGTGTTTGGGTCTTTGAAGTGGGAGCCCCTCCAACTCCTCGAACACACACTGACCTCTGGGGACGTTAAGCTACTGGTAACAAACAGAACTGGATGTTACACACAGTGGCAGCACCGCAACCAGGATTTACAGTCAATGAGGAACCGAGTCCGAGGACCAGACCAGATAAAGACTTTTTGATCAACTCTTCAGTTTGTCGACGCCGCTCTCTACTCGCCGGCAGAGTTGAAACATGCATTGTGAGTCGCTAATCCTTTTTTGGTGGATCTGCATCAGAGGTGCCACGTTCCTGCACAGAGATCATGCCGATGTGCTGGGAATCTGCTTGGTCCCAGGATGTGTTTTTGTCCTTCGATGCTAGATGGACTTCTCTGACTCCCTCCAGGCAAAGTGAAACCTGGAAAAAAAAGCCTCTGATGAGCCACAGTTTTGCCTCTGTCATGGATGATGTACATACTTGAACACATGCACAAAACACACTTGCACACACACACACACACACACACACACACAGGAAACAAGGAGCCACTGAGGTGTAATACTAATTATATCTTCCATACAATGTCCACAGATTTGTGGTTATGAAACGGGACCAAAAGCCTTGAATCAGGGGAAACTGAGTACACCTAACTGACGTGGCCCGAAACGGTCGGACTGCTGCGGCGGTTTCGGGTCGTCAGCGTAGAGTGCGTCTACTCAATCTCTCCTGATTGCTAACAGACTATGGCGTCGCTGGCTCTTCTCCGAGCTAACTGACTGTTGTTTGTTAAACTTCCTCTATATTAAAGAAACGATGCAAGTATTCTACCGCAGGTTATCTGAATGCAACCTGGTAGACATACTTGGGCTCCATGATCCTTAGCAATATATAGATCATTGTGTACGGTTCAGTTTCTTTTGTTTCCTGTCGTTGTATTGTGTTTTCTTTTTTCTTTCTTTATCTTTTAATGGATTGATCTCCTGTCAAAAACAAAAACAAAAAAAGTTAATTTGACCGATGAGAAGTTTGAAGTGCTTCCAGATTTTTGACTCCAGCCTCCCCCCCTCCCTCCTCCCCTCTTTCCTTCCCTCCCCCTGACTGAACCTCCCTCCCCACCAGAGGATGTCATACATAAGAAGCTTGTGATCGTTTCAGTTACATCGTATGGTATACATGCATACATGTATTTAATGTTAAAAGATATTGCATTGTATCCAAGTGCTTTGCCAACACGTTTGCTGAAGGACCGAAGGAAGATTCAGTGATTTCTTGTACAGCTTTTGCATCTGCAAACAAAATGGAAAAATAACAAAAAAAATAAAATCATGCGTTGTTTCATGATAATTTGTAACAGGCAGCAATAGGCTGCTTTGGATTGCTATGTTCTACTTGTGTATATATGTATGCTGTACCACTTGTCTGCTGTGAAATTTGTTGACTACTCAGCTTATATAAGGGCTTTTTATAGATATAAAAGCAGACTGGGCAATCTGACGTCACTCTGTAACTCGAGACGAGTTGTTGTTTTCTTTTCGAGACAAACTGAATTTTCATGCGTACGAAAAATGCTATTTAAATAAAGTTTTGACTGAATAACTGGCTGAAACGTCTATAGGCACTCATACAACGTTGGCCCATGTGTCCTGTTTGAATAAATCTTTCAAGAAATACGGCTGCTGGTCGTGTGTTCTGTTCAGCAGAGGCAACATGTGAAGGATCCATAGAAAAAGGGAATTTATACTAAGTTGTAACATGTGACTATTGATGCCACTAATGTTTGTGAGAGATATATGAGCTTAGCTTCGAGACTGGAAGTAGGGGGAACAGCTAGCCTAGCTCAGTCCAAAGAAAACTAAATCGGCTCACAAGCAGCTCTAAAGCTCCATAATTAAAGTGCAACAAACAATTTGTTTGTTAAACTTTTACACAATGTGTCCAGATAACATGTTGTGCTTTTAAATTGGGTTATGTGCTGCCCTGTTTCCTTTGCTTTGGCTCATTTCTTGACATCTCACATCTGCATTCTACTTTGAATTTTTTGTTTGGTTCTTGTCCCATCCATTAACAAGGAGGAGGTCGGATTTATGACCTCTGACGCCAGTTATACCAGGTTTGGATCGAGATACTTTGCTCTCCCTCCTGGGCCGGTGTCATGAAGTATATGTTGGGTGTTATGTGTGTATCATATGAAAATGACAAACTATCCCTTTAAAGTGAAATTCAAAAATGTATTTGTTCATTTGAATAACCACTTTGATGGATTTGAATAAGAGTTCAAACACGTAAAAGATGACATAATATCAGTTTTTAAATTGCAGAGCACAGATGTGCCATAGAGTCGAACCATCATTGTGGTGTCATGTCTGGTCGCACACTATTTTCGTGATGTAGAGCAGACGTACAGCAGCCTGACCTGAATTCAGGCTTGTTGACGCTCGTCTAAAAGTATCCTGGGAAATACAAAGAAATACAGAACTAAAAGAGAGAAGTGGAGGAAGGAGGAGGGTTCATGACCGGGGCAAATTACCACATGTGAAAACTTTAAAGCAACGTCTGCTGCAGAGTGATGATTTAAACAAGTGCATGATAATCCACCAGACAACCCCCAGCCCCCCCCCCAAAAATAAATCCTTATTGAAGTGGCTGTGAAAACAACCCTTGCGGCAGTGATCGCAAGGAAACTGGCGTCTCCTACATGAAGCAGCAATTTCATTTAACTCTCTGTGCGAGTCCTGATAAAACATGCTCTCAGGTGTTCTACAGAAAGTCGAGCAAAGAACTCCTCATCCCCCGACGACAGATCGAGTTGAGGAGTCTCTTCTTGTCTTTGTTTTTCTCCCACCTCATCTCTCTGTCATGCACAGCCTGAAGTCCGGGTCTCCCACGGAGGCGTCTTGCTCTGACATCATGTGGGATTTGACTGCATGTGATTCCCTCGGGTCAGGAGCGAGCTGGCAGTGTGTGTCTTAGAGCCCTCAAGTGCGTGATGTCATCGGAGACCATGTAAAAAAACCTTTTTGTGTCCTTCATCTGCAGCTTGTCCAGAGAGCAGCACACACACACACGTCTCTCAGAGGGTAAATCTCAATGTTAACTGATTAATAACAGTGAAAAGGCAGTTCAGTGACACACATGCAGGGGTCATTATCAATCCATGGTTTATCACGAGGTGAAATCATAATCAAGTCTGTCCGACACGTTTAACCGAGAGACTGTCACTAATTGTTTGGCAGCAGCATCTTCACACGTGGATCAATAAACAAATCCAGTTAAGGATCGTCCGACTCATTTGATTTTCAACCCGCAGCTCGCATTCTGACAGTAAATTGGTTTTTTGAGGCTGATAATATGATTGCCAGTTTATCCTGCAATAAAGACGCAGTGCAAAGTGGAGCAGTAATTGTTTCTGGCCTGCAGAAATGTTACAGTATACGAGAGAAAGGAGGAGGAGGAGGAGGAGGGAGCAGAGAGGATGAGGGGAGCAGGAAAATGGTTTGACCTCTAATAGCATTTATATTGACCGTGTTTACACGCAAACATTGGACTGGATAATGCCGTCCTTCACGCACACAGCCGAGAGAAATAGAGCAAAATAGGCATAGCTAATGTGTAGGCAGTGTGTTGAGGATGTTGAGTGTAGACGAGCACAGATGTTTACACATGAGAACACATCGCTGCAGAACACTATAGAAAACAGTGTCATGTTTATTCTGCACGGGGGACAAACAATGTCAACCCCAGAGCCGGGAGGTAGAACCGGCTGCATGTCACCGGAGGAACATGCAGCCGCACACAGAGGCCGAGTGGAAATCTACTTTTGTGTGTTTTGAACACGGCAAATTTCATGATGATCCTCTTTCATGTCGCTGCTCCCAGAGGCTTAAAAGACCAATTTGCAGCCGTCCTGCATATTTTATGTCTGAGGGCTCTTATGAACCTTAAAAAAAAATATGCAAGAAGTTCAGAATAAAACTCAAACATAGCCTCCACGCATGTAATCTATTTGGGAAAGCCGGGTCCATGATGTAAAACAAATGCATTTATTATGTATAGGAAAATAAGCCCATTAAAAAACACATAAACTAGTAATATACTTTATTTGTTTATTTGTCTGTTTCTCTCCTTCTTTCTTCCACACGACCTCACAAATAATCTCTGCAATGGAAATGTTTGCAAAAGGAAAGGCTCCGTCCACCATCCAAAGGTATTTTTAACAAAGTAGTAGTGTGTGTGTGTGTGTGTGTGTGTGTGTGTGTGTGTGTGTGTGTGTGTGTGTGTGTGTGTGTGTGTGTGTGTGTGTGTGTGCGTGTGTGTGCACAGCTCGAGCAGTGGTGGGCATCATCTCCAGCTGTCATTGATGTCACAGTTCATTTGTGTGTCTCAAGGGTTTGGACCAAATCCATCACACAGAGCAAAAAGCCAAATGCCACAATCCATGTCCACTCTCTCTCTCTCTCTCTCTCTCTCTCTTTCTCTCTCTCTCTCTCTCACATCCTGGGGCGCAGCACCAGTGTATAACTTCTTCTTATTCAGGTCAGAGGATACTTGAATATTGCATTACCATAACTTCTGCAGCCCTCCCACTAATACGCTCACTTACAGTATTGAGAGGAAAGCGTTCGCCGATATTATTGTCATCTTTGGATTTATTGCAATTAACAGTAGGATTCTGTGTCCTATTAACAGACATGTTGACTTGTCATGAGTAGGAGAAGCACACGGGGGTTCTAACAACATTAACCACGGTTCAGTGAGTCGTGACAGTGAGCCAGCATTTTGTTGAAGACCAAAACAGCACTGAAAGGAGGGTGAATGTTGGATTTGCATTCGCCTGGTGGCCAGGATCACAAAAGAAAAACGACTGCCGCTAATGTTAGCTTTATGTTAATGTCGTGCATTTTGTTTTTGGCAGATATATTAGTTAAGACCATTTCTGTGCCAGCAGGAAACCTCTCAAATGGATTATAGAACCTACTTTAGTGGATTGTGGGGTTTTTGGTTTGTAGGAATAGACACAGCAGTCTTGTTCTCTCCCAAAACCCAAGTGGCTACAGAGCAATTCTGTACTTATCAGAGAAAAGGACAAAGGATGATGTGCCAGGTTGGGAGAGGAGGAGGACGTGTGTCCCCTTGCAGCTCAACTGGTCCTCTTGTCAGTAGCAGCAGGCCAATCAGCTGCAAGGTGGTCCACCAATCAGCATGTCCTCTTGGCACTGACCTGTTTGCATGCAGCACTCAGTGGAAACACAGGCCAGCTTCCACCATGACGGGGCTAAAAGAAACCAAACATCACAGCGTTAATGTGAGATTATGAATACATGAAACATTCATAACAGAGACAATAGTTTGCTCCTGGTCGAGAGGCAGGTTGAGGGTCAGATGAAGACAAATCAGAGGAAATCAGGACTCTCTCTGTGGTGCACGGTGAATCCAGCCACAAATATTCCTCCCCTTGCAATGTGGAGGCAGCTCTGGCATTTCACCAGCCCACCTCTGTGCGTCCTATGAATGGATTTCAACCTGCACCTGTCAGGAGCAGATAAGGCCGGAGCTGCCACACAAAGCATCTCCCTGGACTTGATAATGACGGGACAGAGAACAAAATGAATAAAAGAAAGAAATAAAAGACACTAAAAAAGCCAGACGAGGAGGAGGAGGAGGAGGAGGAGAAGGAGGAGAAGAAGGAGGCGGCAGCGGAAGAAGAATTCCCTCTCTGATGAGCTACTGTCAAACAGAGACTGAGACTGTGCCAGATAATACCAGGAGAAGAAAGGGATGGGACAAAGGAAAAGTAAAACGAAAAAGGGAGATGACATTTCCTGCTGCGCGAGGGGGGCGTGGGGGGGGGAGGCAAGGGAGACGTGCACGTTTGCCGCAGAACTGAGAGATCAGCACAAGACTGTCAAAGGCAGGGAGAAGACAAAGGACGGCTTCTACTTGTGTGTGTGTGTTGCTGCAGGAGAGAGAGACAGAGGACCAGGGCGAGCAGCGGGAGCGTGGAGGTTGATCCGGCTAATGCTGCGGTGGACTGGGGAGTTCACAGCTGGAGCCGGGGCCGTGGAGAGCGAAGGAAGTGATGAGCCGAGTGGTTCGAGGGGCTAAGTGACACGATGAGCTAAAAGCATGTGGATTTGACTTGTTTGATTTCCACTGAGCTGCTCTAAAGCACATCCTTAGACCCCACGCTGCTCCCTTTAAAGATGAGAACCTATATCCATGAGCAAAACACTAATTCATCTAATATAAGGAATATTTTCCTTCCTCTGCCTCTGGTCTGGTCCATTTCCTAAGGATTTGATTCTCCTAAGTTTGAATATGAATATGAAAACATGTTCTAGTTGGTTAATAAGCTGCTGAAGATTTAAAAAAAGGAGAAGCTCGACAGAACTGGGACGCTTGAACGAGAGTTAATAAGAAGTATCAAGGTAATAAGATGTGTGTAAGGGGGGGAATTATAATCACAGGCGTAACAGCGTGACTCTGAATATGTGCTCGTTGAAACACAGTGGTGCACACACAGGTGTTTCAGCCTTTTCACACACACACACACACACAAACACACACACACATTCACCCCTGCTCTTTTATTCATGCAATAATATGCAGCCATTAGCATTTCATTCTCCAGCTTTTCTCATAACTCTGCATCCCACAGAAATCCCGCTCCTTCTTTCTTCCATCTTCAATCAGTAAATTCTCTTTCATACAAACGCACACACACAAACACACACACACACACACATCTGCTGACAGCTCCATCAGTCTGGTCAGCTGCAGCCATCAACACAATCAGGAGTGTGACAGGCGGACAAAACATTTTAAAGTGCACGTGTGCTGGTGCATGCGGTTGTAATTGTAAAGCCAGCCGTGCTTAAATCAAAAGGCCGAGCTGAATACACAAACACACACACACACAGACACACACGGCTGGTGTTTTGATCGCGACATCTGTAGCGTTAGTGCGCTGGATGTCTGGCGTGAATAAACACAAGCGACTAAGCTGTTACATTCCCACCTGTTGGAAATTAGAGCGTGAGTCTTATTCCAGTATAATTACACAGCAAGAGAACAAATACAACTAAACAGAAAGAGACCAATATGTTCACCTCTGTGTTAGAACAGATACCAAAGTTAACCGTTAATGAAATGTACAACATTTGTGTAATTTTGTTCATTACTGAGGGATAACTAGATGTTTAAATGAGAATGAATAGAGTTTGTGTGAGAGAAGAAAGAAAAGAAATGAGCGGACGAGAGGGAAGAAAGAGGCAAAGACAGTAAGTGAGATGAATAGAAGGAAGAACGAGGGGATAGAAAAGATCAGGTGAACGATGGAGAGCAAGAAGGAGAGAGTTCCTCAGAGATCACAGTGCTATTAGATGGATGTCCTCCATCACTCCGCTCCGTCCGCTCCTTCATAAACTCAATTAAACTGCAAGTCTCCTGAGAGGTCTACACTCTCTTTCTCCACCTATCCATCTGAATCACTCTCTCCATCCCTTCCCCCTCTAATCTGACGGGAAATCTACCTGTTTTTGCCGCTAATTCTCTTTTCTTTCCCTCTTCAGCAGAACGCCACGCCTCGTTTATCAGGGGAAACATAAAAGAGGAAATTAAAAAATATCCCCGTACAGTTCATACATCATCTAATCTTCACCTCGACCTCATTTGTCTTTGTCTGACATTTACAGAACAGATTTTTCAGGATTTATCTTGAATGTTTAATTTCTTTTCTTGCTTTCTGTCAAAAACGTATATCAAGGGACCTCGATTTTTATTACCACGGGTGACGAGTGATTTTTTCTTTCCCGTCTTCAGCTCCAGAACAACGGGGATATACAAGAGAGGGGAAAACAGAGACAAGCGCCCGGGACGACTTCATAAAACGCAGACAAGCCCCAATCAATACATCTGCTTTAAAGGGGGGATGATGGGAGATGGAGAGGTGGGCGGCGGACAGCACATAAAACTGATGGATGGGTAGAGCCGGGACCTACTGCACGAAATTAATTAAACTTAAGGGAATTCATGGTGATTGGACACATCTATAATTACTCTGGCTTGATCCGCGTGTGCATGTGTGTGTAATGATCTCATCCCAGCGTGGGCAGGGTTGTGTGCGGCTGACACTTGAGTGTACAGTGCTGTTGTGTGTGTTCTCTCTCTCTCTCTCTCTCTCTCTCAAATTAAGTCTTTGGAAGTAAACTCCCAGTCAGTAAACCAGTCAGTCATGGTGGAGCGGGGCCCACTCACTCAGTCAGTCTGGTAGTCAGTCACTCCGACCTGACCTGGAATTCACCCACTATCAATCAGCGAGCGTCCGCTGGGACCACGCTTCTCCCAGTACGTTAACTTTTATCTCTCCGCTGAAACTCTGCTGAGTGCAGCACTGTCGTATACCACCCAGTCACAATGTGCTGCTGCCTGCTGATGCCCGCCGATTAGCTGGGAGTTATGTGACACGCGTAAGGAAACACACTGACCGGAGCCGTATTTCTGAGATCAACTCTGGAAAACGTTTGGCACGAGGAGAGTCTTGACTTTCTCCGGACTTTGCTTTTCACATGCAACGCAGCAGGAGGAGCCAACGTCTGTGCAGAATGTTTGAAAAGATCATTTTGGGGTCAAATAAAGCAAGTAAATGGTTGTTAGAGAATGTTGTATTCATCATCTTCCTCTGTTATGTTAGCAGGTATATACAGGTTTTCTAAACGTGCTAAAGAAGGTGATTGACTTTGCCTTTATCCCAATTTTTTTCCCCAGGTGAGTCACGTTCAACATAACAAATGACTTTTATATTTTCTAAGTCTCTCTTTCAAACTCAATGGCGAATGAACGATTTAACAGTCACGGGTGTAATTTGTGCAAGAGATGACAAAGTGGCTATTATTTATGCACCAACGCCCAGAAGTTAAATGCTTGTCATAATTTGCACCACAAAAAGTGCAGTGTCAGCGTCTAAACTGTTAAAATAAAGAATCTGTTTATGTAAATCCATTCTCATGCAGACAAAAGCCAGATGTTAGTGGGTTTTTTTGATTATGCGGAAAGGAGAGGGGGCTACAGTTTCCTTGGGGAGAAAGAAAATCTTACCTCAAAGCCACTATGGTTGAAAAAGTTGATAACAGATCCACTGCTTACCTGCAGGCGCATCTCAACAGCTTCGCACTAATCTTGATTCATCTTCACACAAACAGAAAAACTAGAAACTTTAGCTCGTATAAATGTTGATGTTCGCATTAAAATCCATCTGCTGAAATTCAGGATTCTATCAAATGCAACTCAGAACAAACCAAACGAACACAGAGTCCTGGGGAACCTGATTTCTCTGTGAAGCCTTAATCATCTCCCCACTTTTATTAGATTGGAACAAATACCCAACGCTCTCCTCTACAGAGCTATTAATACAATATCCAGCACAATATGAATCATGGGGGAGCAGTGGCTGTGTGATGATGATCCTGTCACTCTCCATCACGACTCTCTTACTGTCGCTGCCGATCCTCCGCTGCTCCACCACCATCGCTCACCATCACCAGGAGCTGCACTTATTCCAACCAATTACCATTCATCAGCTTCATCTCAGGCTTTTGTTCCCTTTTCTCCAGTTCTCTTCTCCCACAGGGTCGAGCTGCTGCATTACATCAAAGACAAAGAATATGTGAGGGCAAAGTTCTTTCTATCTGTGTCAGGTATTGAGCAACATTATTGTACAAATATGTATTTTTTAAATAAGGAAAACAGACATTGTGAGTTGTGCGATATAGTGAAGTGGAGAGTGACTCACATTTTCTTTTGTACGGCAAAAACCGTTAAACTCAAATTCTTGGAAGCAGTTGACCAATCACAACAGAGCAAAAGAGTCAACTGGCCAATCAGAGCAGGCCCCCTCCTATAATGCGCCTTAAAGGGACAGGAAGTAAAACCCAGTGTTTCAGACAGAGGCTGAAAAGAGGAGCTGCAGCAAAGGACAATCTGAGGATGTTTTCTGAACTTAAGAACATGTGAAGCTTTTACAGTAAAACCCCAAATTGAAATTTGGATATTAGCAGATTATTCATCTCCTTTGATAGTAGAAGAAGCTCCATAACATTCACATTATTCTAAAATCTTGGACTGATTGTTCATAGATGGAGTCAAATGATTGTATCATGGTAAAATCAGAAAGCCTGACAGTTCTGAATGGGGAACGTTTCCTTACACCAGATAATTGTTTAATTGCTGTGTGCACACACGTCTAATGATAATGAACCAACTTCTACATCTCTTCTACATTTTTCCCACTCAGCTCGTCTTCCTATTTAACGGTACGTCAGGTTCGATTTGCATTCCCACTCACAAAGCGTCACTGTTCTGATTCCCCTCGCACCTTTTAATCAGCCACATCGCCTGGTAATACAGGTGACACCTGAGAGCTGCAGGATTAATCCATTACAGCTTTGCAGTCGGTGCGCCCGCCTCTCCCCCTGCGCCGCAGAGAGCGATTCGATCCCAGTCACTTCAGGTTAAATCAATCCAGTCTGTCGTGTTTGGGATCGCTGAATGAAGCCGTGATGCCAAAGTATTCAAACACAGAACCAGAACAGTCTTATAGGCCAAACTAATCCTGACTGTGACAGGTGAATGCAGAATGTCCTGCATGTGTTCTCTTATTGTCTGTGTGAGTATCTGTTGTTGTAGGGTCAGCTCGTAGGCGGATGTGTTGTGTTGTTAAAACTACAACACTTGACAGCAGCAGAGGAGAAAGTCAGGGATCCTGCAGCTCGGTGTCTTGCGTCCTCCCTGCTCACCGATTCTCTCTGTTTTTATGTCTCTAGCCTCTGTCTCTCTGTGATATGATCAATCTTTCATGATTTGAGTTGGGAGGAAAAACGCCTCTGAGCAACGAGCAGCAGAACGCTGCGGCAGAGAGAAAGTTTGGGGGAACAGAACAAAATTGTGTAAATGAAATGTACCACTAGACAGAAATGTATAAAGGTTGTCGACTAAGGAATAAAATAACAAAGAATAATGAAAAACACTCACAAAACGGTTGCAGTAGCTGGACGGAGATACTTACAGGAGAATAATAAGTCTAAAGGTTTGAGTCTGGCTGTGTTTAGTTTGTATTCTTGCCCATGGGTGCGTTTCTTTGTGTGCCTCTATCTAATTCTGTTTGTGTCCCCCTCCTCTCATTGGTGGGACCCCCTTCTCGGTTTCTTCAGCGTGCCTTCGCCATCTTTCACAAACTTTGCTCTGGGCCTCTTGTTTCGAGCTCATCAGTAAATTCAGCTGCACGGAGCAGGGCTCGCTCACATCTGAAACAACTTTCCAGCTGCTATTTATACTCCTCCTGTGATGGTGCACCACAGTTTTCCCTCGGCCAAGCAGCCGATGTGCAATATAAATATGTTTGGGTTGCATTATAAGTTGAGTGTAAGTGTATTCTTCAAATGTCAGCAGAAAGATCAGAGGAGTGAGCCGGAGTGGCTCTGAGATCTTAACTCATTCACGATTGCTGAAAGTCTTCGGCTGCTTCAAAAGATTTTCTGTGGATAAATAATCGGGTGGTTTGCCGCCGCGAGAGGAATCAAATATTACTTGTAACAGTCAAGATTCAAGTTAAGTAACATAATCCTTTCGGAGGGGAAAATGTCCTCAGCTTATACTAAATTGATTTCAGCACACAAACAGTGAGGACTATCCAGAGGGGACAGATGTTCTCAATAGTTGTTTAACAAGACGATTTGTCTTTTTAGCTCTTTCTGTCTCTGCCAGCTGCCACAACTTCTCTCCATTTATGCCCTTTTTTCCTCTGTAGCCTCCTGGGACATCTGGGTTCGCTTTATCACAACTGCCACTCTCTGACTGCTAATAACTTTTTAAAACTTTATTTTTCTTTGTGCCCCTCCACCTCCACTTCCACTTCCAACCGTTTTTGTTGAAGTCATCCGTTGTTGTCCTTCCTCGTAATTTGTCCTCGCTCCTCAGTCTTTTCAAGGCACCGCTCCAGGTTTGGGTTCCACAGAGTCTTTAACCTTTCCAACCTGACGCCTCACAGGTTTAAAAACACACAGCTCGCCTCGGATGTCAATTATTTCACTTTTAAACAGCCTCTCATCTCGGCCTGAGGTTGAACAGGGGTTTAAAGTTCTCCCCTGACCAGCAGACACTGTGTCAGACCGGGTGTTGTACCATGTCGTGACCTCATCTCCATGATGGACTGGGTCCAAAGTGCTCCAGTGGCCCAACTGTCCATGTAAATCTTTTACCTTTGGACCTATACCCGACCTCCCACCTGTAACTGACCGTGTGTGTGTGTGTGTGTGTGTGTGTGCGTGTGTGACGGAGAGTGTGATAGCCCTTGTCTCAGCTGGTCTAGGTGCTAGTGCCTTTATCACAATTCAGAATAATCCTGAGGAGCAAGGACATCAGTGCCGTCATTTTGTCAAAATAATGTCCACACTTCATTTATGTTCAACCTGCTCAGTTTGAAGTTCCACTTCTGAGCCACTATTCAAATTATAATTTTTGAGAAATGTATTAGATGTGTACTTTGACTCTATAGATGGCTCCATGTCCCATCCACTTACATGGAGGAGGTGACCTATTCTGCAGCCAGCCACCAGGGGGCGATGGAGATGCTTTGGCTTCACTTTCGGGGAGCATTCATGTCATCCGCCAATATGGTTGAGAGTCACAATCTTTTTAGTCATACTCCAACGACATAGAGTGTTGATATGATCATAGCAAATATATTTTATTTTCATAACTGACACTGCCCCCATTCACACACCACAGTGATATCATACACACACACACACACACACACACACACACACACACACGCACACACACACAACAGTATGCGCTAACCTTTGAATCATCCGTATAAAAACTGGAGGTGTGTTTCTTTGACAGTTTGGTTTGACATAAATATTTATCCTTACCGAGGCAGCAGCATGAAACACCTTCGGGGGAGTGAGGATGAAAAAGTCTCGGTGTGAAATGTTTATTTGCTGCTTTTCCACTTTTTTTTCAGTTCCCGATGACAAGGGCACTTATTTTATATTATCTGAAGATGCAGAGCGTAGGTTCACATAAATGTGTCTCCGTATTCTGTCTGGCAGATAGAGAAGGTTTGAAAGAAAAGTGTAATTGAGGTGCTGCTGTTCTCATCCACTCAGCGCTGCTATAATAATACATTGCTGTGTTCTGTGAGACAAATGACAACATTTGCCCCATGCCCCATCCACTAACATGGAGGAGAACACCAATTCTACAGCCAGCCACCAAGTGGAGATCGAGATGAGTATTTTTATATTTAAGAGATTTTAAAAATATATACTTTGCTTAAGCAGTCTGGGAGTGTTTTGGTTTTCATTCCCCTCCATATAAATCATTTCAGTGTGATTTGTATAGATAAATACCCAAAAAGAAGACAAATTAGGTCTGGAACATATTGTTCCTTTCAAACACAACCGTGTTCAGCCTCGATTACCTCGACAGCTGCACAATATACCTCCGGTGCCAGAGTATCTGTCCTGTGTAGGTAACTCTGCTCTGAAATGTTGCCATCAAGTGGAAAGTGTGTGAAATGCTAAACTGGGGATTGTTGCCGCTGAGGAATTTAAAGCTTCCAGGCCTGTTCTAATTATAGAAGGGTATATCACAGTTTGAAAATCAGCTTCTACTTCGCCAACAACAGAAACTGTCTGGATATGTGCTGATGCTAATAATATGTGTAATTTGTCTATTAATACCCATTTAAGCTGTCTTTAGTTTTCACTCTCTCTTCACCTCCTCTCCACCTCCTCTCCACCCCCTCACCTCTCTCTCTCCCTCTCCCTTTCCCTCTCCCTTTCCCTCTCCCTCTCCCTCTCCCTCTCCTTCTCCCTCTCCCTCTCCCTCTCCCTCTCCCTCTCCCTCTCCGCCTCCGGCAGAATCCACAGTGACCCGATCAGCCACCACAGTCCTGCGACTACACACTTCTCCTAATGATCGACAAAATGGGGTTTGCAGCCCTGATTCAGCTGTGGATACAACTACCAATTTATCTGTCTGTGTGTGTGTGTATGTGTGTGTGTGTGGGCGTGCATGCGTGTGCATGTGTGTGTGTTGGTAGATACCAGAGAGATAAATACACAAGGGCAATTTCCTGCACCGGGATTGCATGCGTGCTTCGGTTTCAGGTTATTTGACCTCACAGGATATTTTCAAAATAAAAGAGTCACACAGTCGTGCAACAGGTCAAACATCTAAATCCTCTTCTGAACGAAATCATCAATGAAGATTTTTTTGACAGATTTCAATAAGAAACTATCCTTTCAAGTGATTGTGGTTATGATGTTACTTAAAGTTCTGAATAGCACAGACCAGGCTTCATGTGCACACACACACACACACACATTCACAATCTCCAGATGGGACGGCCCAAGGACATTCAGGGAAACAGCTGCAAATGGCGAGTGATGCGGCAAAAGGTCTCGGGGACAGTTCACATGTACTTACACATCTATGTATTTATGCAAGGACGTGGCAGTTACCCTGGCCTTGGCTGGACGTGGACAAGGAGCACACAGCAGCTGCTGACCCGTCCCATTCCAAAGCGATGACCTGGCCAGCTGGTTGGCCGTTTCCCCAGCTGGTTGCCTGTGGTGTTGGCTGTCAAGTTAGAGGGGCGGTGGAGGGGGGGGAGTAAACGAGGCAGGGTGGAGAGGTGGAGGAGCGTCAGATCAGGACAAAGTGAAGGCGAGAGGGTCACACCTTCATTCTCTCGCTTTGTGTCAAACGCTGACAACGTTCTTTTAATTCAATACTCAAGTTAACACCAGAGATTGAATCTGAGCCGGAGCGACTCATAAACAACTGGAACATGAATGTTCTCACTGTGGGTTGTGTTTCTGTGCATTTGAGCAAAAAAATAACAAAACCATGAGACAAAAGCACTTTGACATTCAGGGACTCTGGTCGTTTATGTGCTCTGGATTCGCATGAGCGCCTTTATAAAGTTATCCTAAAGAAAAACTCAAGGGAATTGTTTGTAATGGCCGCGAAGTCTAAGCCCATTACGGCTGGAAGGCAAACTGGATAATGGAAAATGATAGAGGTTAAGGAACAAGGTCAGAGGGAGGCCGAGGAGGACCGGAGAGCGGAGGAGGCGCAGCCAAGCAAAGAACTCTCTGGGTGATTAGGAATCTCGAGAGGGAGAAAATAAGCAAGGAGCGATGGAATGGAAGGAAATAACGGAGAGAGAGAGAAGGGAGACGAGGGGACTGTGGAGAAAACAGGTGAAACATGAAGAGAGGGTGAGCATCCCTGAAGACATGAGGTGGGAGAAAAGATGGGGGAGGATGAGGAGGCTCGAGATGGGAAGGTCGATAATAAATATGGCGATTGGCGTGAGAAGGAAGGAAAGAGGAGGAAGGAAAAGAGGGATGAGAGTTAAACGGGTGCAAAGATAGATATCCTCTTATTTTTTTTTGGGGTTAGAGAGGCTGCTGTGACGAACTGACGATCATTCAAAGTGACACTTGCAGCAGAGATGAAACCACGTCCGAAGCAAGCATGACTGGACAAGAATAATCGTCACACTTTACTGATGTGGCGCACACAACATTTAGCCCGACTCCTGTGAGACTTCATCAGATGTGGAGACAACTGTAGCAAAAAACACACAATCGCATCCGTGATCGCAAGCAACACTTATTTGAACGAATTGTTTACAGCGTCGGAGGAAATCGAGCAAAGTCTTTGAGACTTGTTTGGGTTGAGCTGCTTGAAACTGTCTTTGTGGACGATTTGGTTTTCTGTCGAATGAGATTAGAGAAACGAGACTGTATATTTTGTTTTTTCAGCGACTCACAACTCAGAGCCTGACATTCTGAGAGCTGCATACATTCATTATTCCTCGCTCTCAGTGGCAGGGTAACCTTCAAACATGCTACAGCAATCCCTTAATTATGCATATCAGGGCTAAATGAAACATCAGACCTCGGGGAGCTGCCCCATAAAACCTTTAGTAGAGCTCAGGAAACTGCAGCTTTTAAACACTTACCTGTTAAAAGCATCCATCTGTCTCTCACCTTCACAGTGGCACACACACACACGCAGACACACACACACACACACACACACACACTTTAACTTCTCTTTTCATTTGCAATCTCACAATCCACTTGATTCTGTGTAACTTCTGAACCACTCACTGTTTACTACTTTGCAGCATTGTTCTGTTGCTCCTCCATGTTGGGGAAAATAGTGAATGTATGAGGTTTAATTTATTCATAACTCAGTATTCATATTAAAAGGAACACAGCTAAAACAGAGCCTGTAGTGAGGAGTCATCCCTGTGTGTCATGGGAGGACACGTCACCACAGCAAGAGGCTCAGTGTTACTCACTGGCTTTTGTCACAGAGGTGCTGCCGTGCTAACTGACTCCGGACCAGGCTGACGGTGACCTTGAAGTCGGACAGAAGGTCAAAGTTTGTCAAACGACACATGCACGCTCGCTATCGTGCTACAGACCGAGCTGATTCAGCTGCTCACCCACGGGTGGCAAGGACAGAGAGGGTCTGAGTGAGTTCATCAACAGCGCTCTGTTCAGAGGGGGGGGGGCTGATCTACAGGCCACAGACCTGGTCTGCTTCACATCTGCTTCACATCTTTCTGCACAGTGAGATCAGGATTCACTTGAGCTCAGACATGACAGGGTGATTTTGTGATGAATGTCCAAACTGAGCAAAAGCCATGAACTACAATCATTATTGTGAACTAAATATAGAATTTATTTACCCATAGAAGAAGTTGACCCTAATCCCAAACTGTGCCGTGGACATTGAAAACATAATATGTTTACTGATTGTCTTACGTTCACCTTCATCACTTATTAGGGTGGTTGTGTGTCAGTATTAGATGAAGTGCATGAATGACCTTCTACTTTTCTCCAAGAGGATCTGGTTTTGCTGAGTGTTCACTTTCTTCTGAACACTGTCACAAGTGGATCTTCTTGCACCATCATTTATTACTGGTTATGGATATAATGGTGTTGTTTTTATTCCCCTTCAAACATTGAAAGTTTTATTTTGAAAATTAAAAGCAAAAACTTGTAAATGGCTAAATTGTAATTCAATTGAAGAGTAAATTTCTTCGTAAATAATGTGTAAATTATGTTTACCAGTAGCAGGAACTGGTTAAAAAACAATCTTCTGTTGGGTGAAATATCTTTAAACTCCAGACAGTGTTTAACAGGTTTAGTGCTCGTGAAGAGTAAATAAGTCAAAGTGAATTCTGAATAACACTTAAAAGCTCTTAGTGTAAAATGTAAGTAACACTATGGATGTTATTTAGCTCCAAACTCGTTTAACACTTTGCAGTGGAGTGTAAATTATTCACTGTGTAGTGTCTCTGTTATTGGTTCTTGATAGAAATCTATAGAAAGTGATGCAGTGATATTGATTCTGCAGCTGCTGCAACACAAGATAAATTTCCCTGTGGGGACAATAAGGTATCTTTGATTTGATTTGACTCAACGCTCTGAAATCACAACCTCTTAAATAAAATCTATCTGTTGTTGTGAGGATGCATCTGGAGCTGGAGGGACAGAGCAACACTGCCCCCTTGTGGATGAGGGAAGAACTGCAGTGAGTGAGTGCACTAGGTGGAACAGGTGACATGATCGTTTAACCTGCTATATTCCAATTATGTAGATTTAATACTTTGTTACACTTAAATCAACAAAGTCTAAGATTTTCACATAATATATCATACATTTGTATTTTTATTTCCTATTTTGAAGGTGTGAAGTCCATGTAAAATGATAAGGAACAAACCAGAGAATCACAACATTAGCAGTCACTTGCTTTATGTATAGGTCAGATTACAAAAAAAAACAATTACACAAACCATACAAACAATATGTATTTTAACATATCCACCATAGTTAGAGTATTCAAATAGGTCTTCAAATCTCGTTTTGAATTTCACATTACAGGTCACAGCGAGGGGGGGGCGACCTGTGCAGTAATACATTTCAGTGGTCCGGTTAGCATGTCAGTTAGTTGGTTAGCTGAAGGCAAAAAAAACACAGAACCCCGGTTTCACCTGAGCTTTCTGGCCTCTCAAGCACGATTCAGTTTCATTTCTCTCAACGTATCCAAATACTTAAAAGACGTGAGGTTGAGCTTTGAGCAGCAACTGCTGGGAAGGTTGTGTGTGTGTGTGTGTGTGTGTGTGTGTGTGTGTGTGTGTGTGAGGTTTGCTTATTGCAGGAGAACACGGTGAGTTAAGTTAATGCTGGTTTATTGACTTCTTTTTCCTGTGCCTCTTCCATCCTTCACTCTGTCTGTTGGCTCATGAGGTTCAGTGTGTTTCATGTAAATCAGATCCACCATAAGCACGTGATCCACTGTGTGGGTCATCTAAAACTTAAACAGATATATATTCTTTCTATTGGCAGAATGCAGCGGTTTAACTTCGCCTAGTTTTTTTTAAGATATTTAGGGTCAGACCTTCATGCAGTAAATTAAAAACTTCACAATGTTCCACCTGTGCTAAACTATAACCAAGCCAGCTCACAACGGTGGGATGCAACCAAGCGACGGGGAGATGAAGGCACAGAGACTCTGGTGGCTGTTAAAGGACTCAAGCATCGGCTGTTAATAAGTCAACAGTGCAGAACTTCAGTCGACATGCGGTCACAGCTTCGTTACAAATATCTGTGGATGTGCAATTGTTTAGAATTATCCACATGGCAACTGGAACATAGGTATTTAAAGTATGAAAAATTAAAGAAAACAAGAGTATCACTTTAAGTTGATTTTAAACAAAATAACTTACACTCTAGTTTGTGTCTGGCTGGGAAAACTCTTTTCATTTCCAAAACTGAACAAAAAGCCCCCACCTTCATTACCAGGGTTTACTTTTGTACGCACAGAATAAGTGAATCTATGGTGACCTGATCCCAGTCCTGCTATAGAGATAAACACGTTATCTAATCTCTTATACAAGGTTAAAACCTCTCAGCTCGTGAGTTATCGGTCACACGCTGTTTGTCATTTCACAAACTCTGTGACAAGTGGAATGACAATGGAAGGTTCGGTAAGTAGGCGACCGGAAAGAGGCTGAACTCAGGAGAAACAGAGACACATATTAAAAAGGTACAAAATGATCTCTGACGAGAAATGCAGGCGACCAAATAACAAAAAAAGTGAAACAAAACATAAAAAGTGCAAAATTAAAATCTGATCATGACATTTAGAGATTAAAAGTCTATTTTCTATCTATATATTAACCCGCATTCCATTGATTTGAATATATTAAACATACCTAAGCTAAAAAGTGTACAATCTGATTCATTCCATTGTAGTCAGCAGGAGATGATTCTCGCTGGAGGAACCATGCGTGAAACCTGATATGTGCGGAACTGAAATCCTTATCAAACAACTTCATTAAATAAACAAACTCTTATGATAAATAACATTTTGCTATACCAACAAAAACACTGTTTATTATATATCATACTATATATTAATTCAGCAATGTGCTAAGAGGTATATTAATGTGTTAAATCTATAATGAAATACACTTTGTTGCCATTTACTTCTAAAAACTCTTTGATGAGGCAACTCATCAAATCTTCCTTGTTTTATCAAATCTTGGTATAATAGACTTTGCTGGTCTGCTGAAATTAAAACTTTATAATTGATCATTAATACATCATATTTCAACTGACCAAGGCACCATCAAATTTCATCAAGTGGGCAGGGAGTCAAATTCACCGACCCACTGGATTTTAAGGAAGAAATATTATAATTTTAAGAATTGAGGTTTTGTCTATCGATTATAGCTTCCAATACTGCAAAGAAGATAGAAAGACAGGCGGAAAGAAAGAAAGAGGAACTTGAGACGTATTAGTGACTGACTACAATGGAAGTGACCTCAGACACTGCGACTCTCAGGTTAGACGTTTCTGCCTCCGTTGATGACGTTGCCCCCTGGTGGTGCGATGTGGATCGAGTCCAGGATGGGCCGCAGTATTTGGCCGAATGGTCTGAAGACGGAAAGAAGGAAAGAGTCGATTCGATTCTTCAAAACATATTCATACAGGTGAAGTTTTTCTGCCACACTACAAACAAAATGACACAAGGCAGCGTTTTGAAACAGAAGACGGGTCGGCTGATTGGTTTAAGTGTTATTACTGAGGATCTGAGCCTCTGTCTTGCTTGGATCTTATCAGGGAAAAGACACGATCATGTGGTGTCCCATGGTAGGGGGGCTGGGGTGGGGGGGGGGTGAGTCAGCTGAGGGACTGAGGTCTACACTCACGTGGAGAGGACTTCGGACGGAAGGTCGGTGATGTAGGAGGGGATGGTCCTGCCCGTCAGGAACTGAGCCACCTCGTTGGTGAAGGTGTTGCAGTTGTGCTCAAACAGACGATACCTGTCCCCTCTGAACCAGGAGCGAATGGTGTAAGGTTAATAAATCAGATCAGATCATATAATTCCAATGAGGAGCTGAAGAACAGTTACTTCACCTGTATGTGCTCTCTCCCAGGGAGGAGAGGTATTCCATGAAGATTTCCTCGGACACTTCGGTCTCACCCAGCTCCACGACTGTGTCTGGAGGTCCCAGCATGGTCCCACCCTGACAAACACATAACACACACACACACATTGACACAATATGTGACAGCTATTGAAGAGCGTAACCTGATCAATGTTGTTTGATTGGTCTGAGCCTTGAACACTTCTCTTACACTAACAATTAGTGAATATACACAGGTTTCAAATATGGCTCCTGTTCCTTTGCCAGTAGAGAAGTTTCACCAGGAGTCAGCCCGACTTACCGGTGGACAGCTGGAGATCCCCTCCCCGCCGAAGAAGAACTCATCGCCATACGTCACTATAGCCGTGTGCCTGGAAGAAACACATTACTCAACATTGGCAGCGTTATTTATATATACACGTCCTTAAGGACAAGTGGGACTTTGTTCATGATTAAAAGGTTCATTGTGTAAGATTTAGGTGAAAGGGATTCCATTAGCAGAAATTTAAAATAGAATAATCCTAGTGATGTTTTCACGAGTGTGTTTCATCTAAATTGTATGAGTTGTTCTCTTTACCTTAGAATGATCCTTTATATTTAAATACTTTATATTTAAACCAGGAGCGGGTCCTCTTTCTACGGAGGCCGCCATGTTTTTTACAGTAGCCCAAACTGGACAAACTAAACAGCTTTTGAGTTTTTATGACAACTGAAGCTAGCACAGGTTCTCTGTCATGTTTGGAAGGTGAGGGTGAGGTGAGGGGTCATCAGCTGCAACATACAACTTCACCACTAGATGTCACTAAATCCTACACACTGAACCCTTAAATTGATGTAACGCAATTAGACATAACGAGTTGTGATTTACATATTGTTGTATCTCCTAAACTTTTCTTGTGAATCTTAGTTTAACAAAACTTCACACAACTTCTTTCAGCAAAATCCCAAACCAACAAACAAACTGGGACATAAACACTGACACCAACAAGCAGCTGATTTCACCCAGGGGAGGATGTTCAAATCCAAATGGTCCACATGTGACTGAGCTACCCAGTAAATGACAGTGTTTCCATGAGTGAAGAACAGAGGAGAGGTTCATACCATATCCCATCCAGTTGTTTTCCTGTGTGAGAGAAGAAGGAACAGCAGTGAGAAGAAGCAGATGATCCTCTACACAAGACACATGTCAACAGAAACCAGCCATGTTTTACATTCTACACTGAGGTGTCTCAAACAGCTGTGTGGTCCTGATAAGTTCCCAGCAGAGAGAGGAGTCCTCTCTGCAGCCGGTATCTGTCACCATCACTTGTTTGTGCCTGAGGCTACACCGCACCGGGCTTCTCTCTGTGGACTCACCCAGCATGATGGGGCTGAGGCTGCGGGCCATCCCTCTCGACAGGTCGTAGATGTACAGCTGCACATTGTACCGCGTAGTGTTCTTATCCATCACGCACACGGATCTGTGTTTTAATGGGTTTTTCCTGTTAGCTGCCTCGGCTAGCACCGTCCGAACAGCTGACTGGGCGGGGCTGGAAACGCTGATGTCATGACGTTTTCTTCTTAGGTTTTCCGGCAGACCAGACACAGTTTGGTGCACTGCTGCCCCCTACTGTTATAGAGTCCACATGACTTAAACCAAAAAATGATTTACTATAATATGATATGATATATGATATGATAATCCTGTATTAGTCCCACAATGGGGAAGTTTGCGCTATTACAGCAGCAAGTGTTAAAATAGGCATCACTTAGCAATAAGTAACATGCAATATATAAGTGTAAGGGATAAAGAAGATATGTAAAAATATTAATTGAATTATAATAATACATATAGTGTCAAAAAGACAAATTAAGAATAATTAATAATGTAATAAATATAGTATCTTATTATATTATAAAAATAAAATGAAATATGATATAATAGGATACATGAATTATATTTTATAAAAGTATATACAAATACAAACAAATAAGGCACATTCCTGTTTTGTTAATCGAATAATTCAGTCCCAGGTTGAATAAAACAGAAAAACACAGACATAATAAAACAAAAGATTGAATAAATAAAGAGTCCGAGCTTTCTCATGTTGTAAAATTGTAATTGATTCCGAAAAAGCTTTTTAACTAAAACCAGGTTTTTAATTTTTGACATATCAAAGTAAACAAAACTTCCTACACACGTGGTTCCACACTTGCTGGTTTTCCCTTTTCGTAGCAGCAGGTGGCGCTGAAGCTCCCTTGAGCCTTTGTCACCTAACCCCACGAAGAAGACTTCCTCCCTGTAGCTTACTGTGGGCTCGGCACCAAAATAGACCGTCTCGGGCTGAGCAGCTGACTTCCAGCGGTAATGGCTGCCACCGGAGTTCTTCCCTTTATCAGGGGGGTGGACCTCAGTGGAAACGACTTCAAAGTAAGGATTCGAACCCACAGTCTCTCCCGGTCGAGAGGCTAACTTTAGCTTAGCTACACGGCTACAGCTAAAGTTAGAGGCGTAGCTCGCTAGAACGTTAGCTTCGCGGGTGTAGCATTGGGCGTTAGCCAGTTGTCAGACGTTCCACATGGAGTCCGGGTAGTTTCCTGTGTGTACGTCTGTTTTTACAGGAAGTAGTTTACGTTAAAAAAAAAGAATATTTGTTAGCTGTTGAATTAGCATCTGTTGTTTGGCGTAACTTCCAGTTTGTCTCCAGACGTCACATTCGCTAGCTGCTTAGCTTCGGCTAACTGGGGCTCTATCAGTGTTTACTTTAGATTACACTGCAGCCATGAACAGCGCTGGGTTGTGTTGTTGCTGCTGGTGTGTTGTGTTGTTGCTGGTTTGTTGAGTGGCTGCAGACACACACGTGAACTCTGACCCAGTGTGAGCTCAGTAGGGAGGAGCAGCGGTGACAGCTGGGAACATCTGACGCGAACTGACAACTATCTGTCTCTCAATTAAACTGTGACTTCATCACAGGTGTGGGAATAAAGTGAAATCACTGGTTGGTCGAGTCCGGCTTGTTGCTCAGTGACTGGCTGAGTCTGGGATGACATCATTTCCTCTTTCTCATATCAACACGAGCAGAACAGACATTTTAGCATGTGTCATACCCTGACAGGCACAGACAGCAAACCATGTACTCATGTGTCTGATTTGGAAATGACCGATGTCCACATTTGTACTGTTGTTACACCCACGACCTCTTAAGAACATTGACTCCCACTGGCCTGATGTCAGATTCTATTCTTGTTTGCAGACTGGTGCTGGGCCACAGAATAATAACTATCATAATTAATTCAATAGTAATTTAACAAAGGCTCAATCTTTACAAGATTCTGCATATGCATTAGTTTATCTTCTTCTCCCTTTTGCTATAAACAACAATGCAAATTCTTCTATATGATTTTGGGTATGTAGGTGTATGAGCATATGCATTTTTGTACATGATATACAATACAGAGCACAGGTAAACAACATATTTATTGATATATAGGATACTGGTTAAGTATAAGATTATTATAAATTAAGTCTTATGGAGAAGGGGTGAGATAAGTACGTTTTTAAGTTATAAGTTTGTACTTCTTACTTCTTCTCAAATATGAAGATTAAATCATTAGGTTAAATCCTTCATTGTTTGTTAAAAAAATGCTTTTTTAAATAAAAATGTATGAAGAATGAATAAATGCATTGTGTAAACCCAATGAGAAGGTATAACACAAAACTCAGATTTGTTAGATGTTTTGCGTGAGGTTGTTGTTCTCTAAAAATAATTAAACATCACAAACTTTGATGATATTTCAGGTCTAAATGATTCTTGCAAACTAATATCACAAATGTGTTTTACAGGCATCGTCACTATCGCTCGGCCACACAGCTACACTTAAAAAAACAAAGCATTGGTTAATGCAGTGGAGGCTTTAAGGTTTTCAGAAGTCACTTATGTCTCCTAAATGTCTGTCTTTCCAGGGCGGATACTTTCCAGAGGACGTCAAGTGTATGAGCAGCCTGCGATGGCTGAAGCTGAACAGGACAGGACTGTGTTACCTCCCAGAGGAGCTGGCCTCTCTGCAGAAGCTGGTGAGACATTCTGCTGTTTTTGTATTGGTAATAATATGAATACAACTTTTATTGTAGCAATTTAGATTACCTGAACCATTTTCCAGATATTAGCCCTTTATTTGTTGTTTTTAGTGTTTTCAGTCTCCGGCTTTAAACAATGTTTAACTTTATACTGTAAGTGTGTGTAACAGGAGATTACAGGAGCAGGTAGATGTACCTCACCTGAGCAGAATCGGACACAGCCCTGCTTTAATCCTCAGTATATCTGATAGGATTATCTAATCTAACTCTCCAAAGCAGTGCTCAGCAGGCCACTGTAAAAAGATGATCTACGCTAGTATGCTTGATCTCTTACAGAGATAAACAAGATTAGTGGGTTGTCACTGCTCACAGTTGTTGTTCTTGGGCTGTGCAAGTGGCACTCAATGTGATATTTTGTATTGTTTTAGATTATTATATCTTGGTTGTGTATATGTTAAGAAAACCCCCCTTTTTCTTTCTACAGGAACATCTCTCAGTGAGTCACAACAGCCTGACCACCTTACATGGAGAACTGTCCAGTTTACCAAATCTACGGGTAAATGATACACGCACAACAAAATGCCCATAAAGTACATGTAGAATCATTTTGTTATATTAAAGTCAATGATTTCAATGTAATGATTTGACAAGTTCACATTGTTTTTCTGGGTAACCTCCTATTTGTACAATATATGTATTTAATTTGGTTATAATACTATAATAATGATGTGTTTCATTATGTGTGCAGGCGGTGGTAGCCAGAGCCAACAACCTGAAGAACTCTGGGGTCCCAGATGACATCTTTCAACTCGATGATCTATCTGTGCTGGTATAATAATCTCAACATCTTTTCTTTTCTACCCACACTTTCTACTTATTATTTCCAGTTTAACTTCACATGTATTAGTGGTTATGAAACATCCTTTTCCCAAACGTAATCCTGGACCTAAGCTTTAACTGTCTCTCTTCTCCTTTAGGACCTGAGTTTCAATCAGCTGACGGAGATCCCCAGGGACTTGGAGAACAGCAGGAACA
Source organism: Pseudopleuronectes americanus (assembly GCA_038501795.1). Taxonomy (NCBI): domain Eukaryota; kingdom Metazoa; phylum Chordata; class Actinopteri; order Pleuronectiformes; family Pleuronectidae; genus Pseudopleuronectes; species Pseudopleuronectes americanus. The sequence goes on from CM076732.1 coordinate 2,261,679, forward strand.
TGCTGGTGCTGAATCTGAGCCACAACGGTATCGACTCCATCCCCAATCAGCTGTTCATCAACCTGACAGACCTGCTGTACCTGGACCTGAGCGACAACAAGCTGGACAGTCTGCCGCCCCAGATGAGACGCCTGGTGCATCTGCAGACTCTCGTACTAAACAACAACCCTCTGATGCACGCCCAGCTGCGGTAAAAACACACTGCTATTATTCTTTGCCATCTAAGTTAGGTCCCATGTTAAGTTTTAAAGTTTTAAATGCTTTTCTTTTCTTTTTTTCTTCTGCTGCTGCTTGTCTTTGTGTGTCTGTGTGTGGGTCTGAGCAGCCAGCTGCCGGCCATGGTGGCGTTACAGACTCTCCACCTGAGAAACACGCAGAGGACCCAGAGCAACATGCCCACCAGCCTGGAGGGACTCACACAATTAGCAGGTAATACACACACACCACACACACATACACAATCACTGACATACTCACACAGACACTTTCACACCTACATTCTGTCTTTATTAGCACTTTTTTTTAGAATTGCATCACTATACATTTCCTCATTGCCTTGGAGGGGAATTCACTCGCTGATTTTTAATATTCTAACAAAGTGCACTTCCTCATCTCCCTCATATCTCTGCCAGATGTCGATCTGTCATGTAACGACCTGAGTCGGGTTCCGGAGTGCCTGTATACGCTAGGCAGCCTGAAGAGACTCAACCTGAGCAGTAATCAGATCTCTGAACTCTCCCTGTGCATCGACCAGTGGACTCAGCTGGAAACGCTTAATCTGAGCCGCAACCAGCTCACCTCACTGCCGGTAAGAACGATGACCATTAAACCACCAGATGTTCAGGGAGATATGTGTTTGGGGTTGTTGCATTTTATTATTTATTTTTATAATGTGTTTAATCATGGGTTACTTGTAAGTAATCAGCTGGCTATTTTTAAAAACTCCTCTGTAAGATGTCTAACATTTTAAGTTTGTGTGTCTCCACCTAGTCGGCCATCTGTAAACTGTCCAAACTGAAGAAGCTGTATGTGAACTCCAACAAACTGGACTTTGACGGGGTTCCACCCGGTGTGGGCAAACTCTCCAGCCTCGTTGAGTTCATGGCTGCAAACAACAACCTGGAGCTCATCCCAGAGGGACTCTGCAGGTGAGAATCAGGCTGAGTTGCCAGACTGATACTTTCTAAATTGTCAAATGATAAAAGATAATGTTATTTTGTAGAAAAGAGACAGAAATCAAGTGTTTATCCCATTAGAAAATAAGATGACACAGTAACTGAATTGTCTCTAGTTCAGGATTTCTAAATCACGAAATCCAAAAAAATAATGGATCATTATAAGGAAAGTGGGTTTGATACAGTCCATTGTGTTTGAAAATGTAGATTCTCTTTTTCATGCTGTTTTGTAGGTGTGGCAAGTTGAAGAAGCTGGTGCTGAATAAAAATCGCCTGGTGACACTGCCTGAGGCCATCCACTTCTTGACTGACCTGGAGGTAAAATAATAATCAACTACATTCAGTAGTTTTCCAATGAAATAGATAATAATAATAATACCAAGTAAAAGTTGTGCCCTGTTACAATGTTTTTCTGAAAATTTAAATCTAGAACTAAAGTTAAATCTATTAGGTCTTTAAACCATCTTAAACTGTTGTCATTTCCTTTCTGTAGGTTCTAGACGTGCGTGAAAATCCCAACCTGGTGATGCCTCCTAAACCAGTGGACCGAGCAGCAGAGTGGTACAACATCGACTTCTCCCTACAGAACCAGCTGCGACTGGCCGGGGCCTCGCCTGCTGTTGTGGCTGCTGCTGGAGGAGGTGTGTTTGTGTGTTGCTATGTGTGGAGCTTGACTTTCGGACTATATCAATGTGGTTTCTCGAGGCTCAATCTGTATCTGTCTGTACATGTGTCCAGGAGCCAGCCCCAGAGATCACCTGGCGAGGAAGATGAGGCTCAGGAGGAGGAAGGACAGTTCTCAGGACGATCAGGCGAAGCAGGTGCTCAAGGGAATGAGTGACATCGCACACGACAAGAAGAACTTAGAGGTAAGGAAAAGATATATATAAAGAACAGTGTGTTAAAGGATTAATACGTCTCTGTGGATCCAAGGCTGTTATTATTAAGTCCAATTCATGCTCCTTTGTCGCAGGTAGCCACTACTATGAATACCTGTGGTTTAATTACTGTTCTGGCAGTTTGATTGCTTTATTAATGTGTCCAATTACCTCAGGAGCAGTTGACAAATGGGTTAAGGAACAAGAATTAACACAAGAGGTTTGATTTACGATGAATTTACCGAGAAATCTGCTCATTTTGCAGGAGAATGGAGATATGAAATATGGAGATTTAAAGATCCGCAAATGGGACAAGAGTCTGGAGAAGCCTCAGCTCGACTACTCTGAGTTCTTTGTGGAGGACGTCGGGCAGGTATTGTGTTTTCTTTGACATCGTGTCTGCTTATAAAGGTTATTTTGAAGATTGAATACTTTCATTAACTCTCCCCTTCATTTCAGATTCCTGGTGTAGGAGTGTGGCAGATAGAGAATTTTGTTCCCATCCTGGTGGATGAAGTTTTGCATGGAAAGTTCTATGAGGCTGACTGCTACATTATCCTCAAGGTAACATGTCAAATATTTACTGTTGATATTTGTGGCTAGAAATGAATCCAGCTGGAACATCTTTAAGTTTCCCTGCAGCATATTTCCTAAGAAGATCCCCTCCTCTATCTCACATGCTGCTCTTTGCGATGTAGACCTTCCTGGATGATAACGGAGCTCTGAACTGGGAGATCTACTACTGGATCGGTCAGGAAGCCACGCTTGACAAGAAGGCTGGCTCAGCCATCCACGCTGTCAACCTCAGAAACTTCCTTGGGGCAGAGTGCAGGACGATCAGGGAAGAGATGGGAGATGAGAGCGAGGAGTTTAGTGCAGTATGTATAAACACAATGTACAACCTTAGCTTTGCATAAGGGCAATTGGCTGTGATACAGAGACAAAACAGTGTAGCTTTTTAAAACTCTTATAAATGACTGTTTGTCTGATGCAGGTGTTTAACAACGAGATCTCCTACATCGAGGGAGGAACATCCAGTGGATTCTACACTGTGGAGGATTCTCACTACTCTGTCAGGTAGACTGCAAGCAAACGTTTTCTACAAAGCAGATTTGACTGAATCAGACAATCTTGCAGCGTTTGTTTTGAAAAGCTGCTAGCAATATTTCATACTATATAACTTGTGTGTTTCTCAGGTTGTACAGAGTTTACGGAAAGAAAAACATCAGACTGGAGTCTGTGCCTGTGAAGAACGTTTCCCTCGACCCTCGGTAAGTCTCACACACTCTCCCTGCTTTACATACGATTTTCATTTGAACCACACCTGCACATTCACCTCACCTCACCCTCCAATACACACACACACAGACACACACGCTCTCCTTTCCTAATACCTTTGTTATCTGTCTAATGTCTGTGTGACGTAATCAGCACGTTAACAGTAGAACTACAGTAGATTTGTTGTTCTTTTTGTCTGACGGCTATTTGATATGTACATATCTCTCAAGGGGAATAATTATGTCCATAACATTGTGTTTCTTTAACATTATTCTCTTTTTTTGGCAGCTTCGTCTTCCTGTTGGAATCAGGGTTGGATATCTTTGTCTGGAGAGGAGCCAACGCCACCCTCAGCGGCACCACGAAGGCCAGGTGAGACACAAATCAAGTGCTGACACAAACTTCTCTGCCAATTGGTCGACATATCTCACGTCAGTTTCCACGTTTGGGACTCAAATGCAGTGATCTTATTTTCCTCTTCCAGGTTATTTGCAGAAAAGATCAATAAGAATGAGCGCAAGGGGAAGGCGGAGATCACAACCCTCATGCAGAACCAGGAGCCTCCAGGTTTCTGGGAGGTTCTGGGAGGACAACCGGAGGAGATCAAGAAACACGTTCCAGATGACTTCTCTCCCGTCAAACCTAAACTATACAAGGTACATCTTTATTAGAAACTTGCTGTGTGGGTGTGATGCACGTTGAACAGGGTTGTGTAAGAGGTTTACGGTTGAGCTTTCTACTTGATCACCAGCTTAAAGTCGCATGTTTTTAAAATGCATGATTTGTATAAACATCACAATTCACGTATGTTGTGTTGAACCTGTAGGTGGGTTTGGGGCTGGGCTACCTGGAGCTGCCTCAGGTGAACTACAAGCTGTCAGTGGAGCACAAAGACCACAAGATCAAACTGGACACCCTGCCGGAGATGAGACTGGTACGTGCAGCAGCTGCATGAAAAAGGCACGAAAACCTTCCTCCCTTTTTCACACCTTCCTCTTTTTATTTTTCCATCCCTCTCTTCAGGTGCAGTCCCTGCTGGACACAAAATGCGTGTACATCCTGGACTGCTGGTCTGACGTGTTCATCTGGATCGGGAGAAAGTCTCCGCGTCTCGTCCGAGCAGCCGCCTTGAAACTGGGTCAGGAGATCTGCTCCATGCTGCACCGGCCCAAACACGCATGTGTCACCCGCAACCTGGAGGGCAACGAGTGTCAGGTAACAAGTGCTTAGTCCTGATTTAGCTGCTTTCTTTGTCTTTCTTGTGGGGATATACCAACAACTTTCTACTTACAACATTCCTAAATTTAATATTTGTCTTTAAATCTTAAGGATACATAAAGAAATGTAAAATACTGCTTCCTGTCTCTTTCTTTTCTTCACTTCTCGTCTTCGTCCTCTTCGCCAGGTGTTCAAGTCCAAGTTTAAGAACTGGGACGACGTGTTGAAGGTGGACTACACCAGAGCAGCTGAGACTGTCCAACAGAAGGACAAGGACAACCTGCAGGGCAAGGTCAGTGTGTGGTTTATCCACAATGTTGATTTGTCACATGATGGGATTATCAGGTGAAATGTGTCCCATGTGCAGGTGCTGATATCTATTTTATGTGTTTGTGTTTTCTCTTCCAGGTGAAGAAGGACGCAGAGAAGAAAGATCAGATGAAAGCTGACCTCACTGCTCTCTTCCTCCCCAGGCAGCCGGCCATGCCACTCACTGAGGTAACAACAACTTACAAACACACACACAGTTTATCTCCTCCTTCACAATCCCTGTTTGGAAACACACTTTGTTTGTGTTCCGTCTCCAGGCTGAGCCGCTGATGGAGGAGTGGAACGAGGACCTGGATGGGATGGAAGGATTCGTGCTGGAGGGAAAGAAGTTTGCTCGGCTGCCAGAAGAAGAGTTCGGGCATTTCTTCACACAGGACTGCTACGTCTTCCTCTGCAGGTGTGTGTGTGTGTGTGTGTCTGTATGTGAGAGGAGAGAGAAATGTAAGTGCTGATGAGTGAGGTGTTAATTAGACATTTTATGCTGTCAACTCTGTATGGAAGTGATCATCACCCAGCATCTTTGTCTGTGTCATTTGATCAGAGTCATTTCATTTGGAACATCTCCAGTGTTAATGTTCTGGGGAAAGTTCCAAACCACTGACTGTTAAATTGAGCTCTAATGTCCCTGTGCCTTCTCAGATACTGGGTCCCTGTGGAGTATGAGGATGATGAGAAAGACCAGAAGGACGGCGAAGGTGCTGTTAGTGGTGTTAGTGGTGGAAGAAGAGGAGGAGGAGGAGGAGATGATGATGAGGACAAACAGGCGGAGGAGGACTTCCAGTGTGTGGTTTACTTCTGGCAGGGCCGACAGGCCTCCAACATGGGCTGGCTCACCTTCACCTTCTCCCTGCAGAAGAAGTTTGAGAGTCTTTTCCCAGGAAAACTGAAGGTGTGGAGAAAGATCAGTGCTTTTATCATCTTCTTCACCTTCATCACAGTTCAGTGACTCCAGCCTGTTTTGTGTTGTAGGTGGTGCGAATGACGCAGCAGCAGGAGAACCTGAAGTTCCTGTCCCACTTCAAGAGGAAGTTCATCATCCACAAAGGGAAGAGGAAACAGAAGACGGACTCGGCTCAGCCCTCCCTCTACCACATACGCACCAATGGCAGCGCGCTTTGCACCAGGTTGATATGATGCTCGTTATCGTTTTCATCCACGAGTCATAACACAGCTGTATTGTTCTTCATATTCAAATGATTTTGCCTCCTCCCCCTCTCAGGACCATCCAGATTGTAACTGACTCATGCAACCTCAACTCCGAGTTCTGCTTCATACTCAAGGTTTGTTAAAGTTTTATCCCACCAGAGATATCTGAGTCCTCCTCCTCCTCCTCCTCCTCCTCCTCCTCCTCCTCCTCCTCCTCCTCCTCCTCCTCTTCCTCCTCCTCCTCCTCCTCCTCTTCCTCCTCCTCCTCCTCCTCCTCCTCCAAGCAAACATGAACCACGAGTTATTTTGTGCAGGTTCCATTTGAGAGCACAGACAACCAGGGCATCGTTTACACGTGGGTGGGCCGGGCTGCCGACCCAGATGAGGCCAAACTGGCGGAGGACATCATGAACAGCATGTTCGACGACACGTACAGCAAACAGGTACGTTTGTTTTTGTTTGTGTGTGTGTGTGTGTGTGCCTGAGGAGCAGTGTAACACTTTGTTGAGAGGGGCTACATATGAAAATACAACTTGAAGTATTAGAAAATGCAGGTGTGTGAGTTTAAAAGTTTATTTTGTCACAACTGATCAGCGCGTTTGTTTTCTAGGTGATTAACGAGGGGGAGGAGCCAGAGAACTTCTTCTGGGTGGGGATTGGTTCTCAGAAACAATACGACGAAGATGCAGATTATATGAAATACGCTCGGCTCTTCAGGTGAGTGACCGTAACCTGTTTATAACTCTTTAATCTTTATAAATGAACATGTGATACATGTTATATCTTCTCTCTCCTTCACCACCCCCACCAGGTGTTCCAATGAGAAGGGTTATTTCTCTGTGTCGGAGAAATGCTCCGACTACTGCCAGGACGACTTGGCTGACGATGACATCATGTTGCTGGACAACGGCAATGAGGTAATGATAAGTGATGCTGTGGTTTGTGTCTCTCTCTCTCTCTAATGACAACAGGATTCATCACTTCTTTTTCCTTGTTGTGTCTCAGGTGTACATGTGGGTCGGTACTCAGACCAGCCAGGTGGAGATCAAACTCAGTCTCAAAGCGTGTCAGGTGAGTGAGAGCCTGCAGGTCGTCTTCTCACTTTTAGTTTGTGTTACTTCTCCAACCACACCTTACTGATCATCTCCTCCTCCTCCTCCTCCTCCTCCTCCTCCTCCTCCTCCTCCTCCTCCTCCTCCTCCTCCTCCTCCTCCTCTTCTCTAGGTTTACATCCAGCACATGCGCTCGAAGGACACCGAGCAGCCGAGGAAGCTGCGACTGGTGCGAAAGGGAAACGAGCCTCACTGCTTCATCCGCTGCTTCCACGCCTGGGGAGCGTTCAAAACCCCCCCCGCTTAGTCACACACGCTCTGAAACTGCTCTCACCTTCTTACTGATTGATTCGCTGCCATGTATTTTCTATCAGGATGATGATGAAAGATTTATTTCAGTGAGCTGTTTTTTAGGCTGTGTTCTCCGTTTCCTGTCTTTGGGACAAATATCAGTTTTTCTACAAGCTTTTCTTGGCAGCACGTCTAAATGCTGTTGTTGAACGAAAAAAGAGGAAATATGATCCGAGATAAAACAGATCAAAGGTGTATAAATGCTTTATAAAAACCCAAAGGGAAGTGAATCCCCCGACATATCGATCTGTTCTGCTGCTTTCATGTGGCGTGCTCTGTGTGGTCGATAGTTTCCAGGGGAGGAGGTTAAAGGTTAAAGGTCGCTCCTCTGGGCTTCGTGCCGGTGTGTGCATTTCACTTGAGGCAGTTTAGAGAAGATAAAAGTTTATTTTATACATTTGTTTTTTTCCCTACACCCTTGAGGAACTCAACAGAAAACAGCACTATAATTGTTTTTCGGAGGAATGTTAAATATATATATTTTTTTCTTGTCGTGTGGAATATACACGGTATGTCTGCGGTTACGCCCCTCCCCCCGTGCGCCTTCACTGAAACGGGATCTGTTCCCACGCTCCTGTTGTCTCACCTTTCACTTGACCACTGATCTGAAGCTTTGTTCTCTGAGCTCAGTGTTTCATTTAACGATGCTTCAGACACGTCAACATAAAAAAACTTAAGTTAATTTACCCAAAGAAATCTCAAGGTCAGTGTAAAGGTTAAAGATTGAGAGACGGATGTTTAATGGATAAATGTGCAATCAGAAATATCTGGGAAACTTGTCAAAATGTTTAATTTCTCTGCTTTTCCTGAGCTGAAGAGTTTGCTTCCAAAACTTGTGGTGAAATAATTTTTTGAAAGAGTAAATACACAAAGTTTCAAATCTTCCTGGTTTCAAATTTACTTCAATCAGACTTTGATGTTAATGTGTTGCTTTATTTTTTCTGCTGGTTTTGGAGCTTTTCTCTGTTTTTATCGCACACTTTAAATGGGAGATCTCATGCATCATATCAGTTCATATCTTATCAAGTGTCGTGACTTCTGCTTCCGCTGCTCTCAGATCAGTAGGTGATTATTTCGGCTCACTGATGTTCAGTAGCCCCGGCTTCACGTTGGGCTGCAAAAACTGCTGCGATGCTTCTTGTGATCACGTGACCTGTGTGGTGAGCAGGCATTGGTTCCAAGCAAGACATGAATTCTCTCTGTAAACCCACATGGCTGCAACTTTCTTCTTTTTGTCTGTTTATACTATATTTTGTGGGGTAAATCGTTTGCCTGCGAGTATGTTGAGTCCTACACACGTGTGTGTGTGTGTATGAATATGTGCACATGCTCCTGATGCCACCTTCAGATGCTTTATTTATGTATTTTATATAAAATAAATTCTCACGCTGCAAATCTGTTGTCGGGTGATCATTCCGATGTTTGTATAAGGAAACAGAGCATCAAACTCAATTTATATTCAATGAGGCTTTACTATATTCTCTGCTTCTGTTAACATTCATTTTTTATCTATAACTTTGACCTGTGACCTTTCGCCAGCAAAATGTAATCAGTTCATTGAGTCCATGTGAATGTTTGTACCAAATTGGAAGAGTTCCCTCAAAGGGTTCTTGAGATATCCTATTCGTTTCCTGCCTTTATGCTATGCTAAGATAATTAGCCTCAAGCCACAACCATCATGTAAAATCATCAAGTAAAAAACAAAATATCCAAATGAGAGAGTAAATAATTTTATTAACATTCACAATTTTTCATCAGCCGAAAAAAAAGAAGCTAAATGACCTGATTAAAATCCTACACACGAAACTGAATCACAAAGTAGAAACAATCGTGGAGTTAAAGGTAAATGGTGCCAGCTGGAGAAATGAAAGGGTTAATTATTCAACCAAAATAAACAAAAAAAAACACAAGAGTAAAAAAGAAGCGTGAACATGATTCCTACCTGTCGAGCTACATTAGTAGTGAGGTCCCTTTTTTTACGTTTTACACAAGGTGATGGAGAAGCTAGAAGAACCGAGCGCTCTTACTATCGTCGGCTCGTATTAAACCTGTCTTTAGCAGAACTAGATATAGATACTGGATCAGTTTGTTGTTTTAATTAATACAGTGAATTATTTAAAAAAAAAGTGGCGGTGAACTCATAACCTGTGTATCTAGGCCAATATTACCCAGAATGCACCCGTTCACAGACTAAACACATCCCACTCATCCTTCAGACGGACTTTGCTTCCCTTGCCACACGTGCCGAGTCCAAACATTCAGGGGAGGAAGGAGCTCCGATTTCATCTTCATCTTCCAAACAAGGATTTGATTTTAACAACATCGGATCTATTGGCAAAAACCTGATTATTATTTTCATGTTTAAGTTTTCTTCTGTGTTTATATTTATGGTTTTAGTGCAGCTTACGTTGAGCCCTTCATATCGACAGAGGGAGAGGGTCCGCCATGTTGTGTCCCATGTTTCTACAGGAGCCCAGAAGGGACACAAAGCAAACCTTGGCTCTAGAAACAAACTTACTCTTCAAAACTGCGAGTGACGTCACATTAAAGAGCAGCCAGATGTTCCACTGAGGCTGCAGCTGTGTCGTACCATGAAACATCGAGTCGGCCACCTCTTCTTCACATTAAGACATTTTGCACTGACCAATCAAGAATATGACAAATTTAAAAAAAAGGTAGTTGAGAGAAACCAAGAATCTGTTTTGAAACTTAAGACTGTTAATTGAGTAAAAGTATAATTTCACCTGAATCTGCTCGAGTCCTTAATATAAAGAACACCTTCACTCCCCTCCTCTGCTGGTTCCCTTTGTCAATGCTGTCAGTTCTTTCTTCTTGCACCGCACTCTATATTTCTTTCTTTACATCTTCACCTTCTCCAAAAGCCATAAAAACATATTTAACAGTGTAAATCTTTTGCAAAAACCCCTTCAGATAGTTTTTCTTCAGTACCGAGAGACGAGGCAGAGCCCGTTTAAAACCTGGGGAGAAAATGTGCTTGTGTGCGACGTCCGGTTCGAACCAGAAACAGCTGAGTCATGGTCCACCTCCTCTCTGGGTGAAGGCAACTCAACTGCCCGTACTGGCACCTTCGAGGGGGGAAGAATAGAAATGCTACAACTTTCAATACTCTAATATTCAAAATACTTCATTGCTAGGTCTTGATCTCTGTGAAACTCTACAGCTCTCCCTCCTTCAGTCCCTGCTGGACATCTTCAGGTCGTCAGCTGACTGCAGAACAATCCTTCACTTCCACTAGTGCGCACGAGGAATCAACAGTTCCAACTGTGGGAGAAGCTCAGACTGAGCCGAGCACGCCACAGAACTCTGGATAGAAAAATAACAACATGGAACAGCTTCTGTTAAAGTCTCTTTCCTGGAGTCATAGAGCGAGGCATCCAGGGGAAAGGCCGAGGAGGAATAATCACACAGGGTCGTGAAGATGGACGACAGGAAGTTCAGCCTGTAGTTCATGAAATGAGAATCATCACGTCCAAGTCTGTCCAGAACCAGACGATCCTCAGCTGGATCCTTCATTGTCTTTCTGTGATTTCATGTTTCCAAAGTGGTTTAGAGAAGAAGAAGAAGATTTGAGTTCCTCCGGTAGAAGAAGCCGAACCGAGTCTTCAACATTTAGTTGTTTGTCCGTGGTGAGGCTTTCCTCTCAGTCTGTGCCGGGCAGGAGAGTGCAGATAGTGGGCGGCTCCACAGTGGGCTGATGGGAGACGTCTATGGTGCAGCACGGTAAATCTGCTCCATTCACACTGGTGCCCCTTCCTGTCGATACTTCAACGAGAATCAGAGGATAAAATAAATGAAAACATTGAAACACAAAAGCTTGTTTCAAAGACGGAATATTTATATATAAATTAAGCAAATGTTTAGTGTATTATCTGTATTTTTAGATTCCACCACTTGGGGGCAGCAGAGATATAAAAATGTGAAGCAATGCTGTGTTTACAAATCAAACAGGAGACGAGTGAGATGTCAACAACCTCCAGATTCATTGCCCCTGTGCAGAGAAGATAATGGTGTGACTGCTCTATAACGAAGGTCGAGCACAAATCAAATTAGACTTAAATGTGAAGGAATAAAGAAGTTAAAGCTGCTCCAGTTCCATGTGCAGTACAAAGAGAGTGGAAACTAATTTCCAGAGCTTCTTTTAGAAACAGTGAAAAGCACTCGAGTGTTTTCAGTTTCCCTCAGTGGAAACGATTCAGCTCCACAGACTGGTGGGGAAAGAAACCAGTGGACGGCTTGTTGTTGGAATGTAGAGCTCAGACAGAACAAGGCTTTGAAGTTTCCACACTCTGGACCAGCTCCATTAGAAACAGGTATGTGTGTGTGTGTGTCTGTGTGTGTCTGTGTGTGCGTCTTCTCGGACTCACACACAGGAGGAATATGAGTCCACATAAAAGTAGCTGTGACCAGGATCTTCGTTTCTTACTTGTTCAGTTGATGAGGATGCCTGTCGAGTGTCCCTCCTCCTCCTTAATGTTCTTCAGGTTGTTCTCTGCCTCGTCCACAGTGCTGCAGGACACACACACAGACACACACACCAGAGAGTCATTGACAGGATCAGATCAGTGGGAGCTCTGCACTTACTCATACAAATGTGTAAACCCACGTTAGGAAATCCCTGACGTCCTCCACGGTGAGTTCTCCGGTGGAGTCGAGGGTGAGGTCGGCGCAGCTGAGGGGGGGAGTCCAGTGGGGGTGTCCAGGTTGGGAGAGGACAGGGAACCAGGAAGCTCCTCAGTTTGTCCTGTGAGGTGGAAACACAGAGAGTCAGGGGCGGGAGTAGGTTCCTGTATGAGACCGCTAAGATAAAGTTAAATAAAACTGTGGCAAAAACCTTTAAGAGTGAAAAAAGGACATCACAAAAAATAGGCTGATTCAAGTGAAAGAGCTTCTTTGAATATTTACCATGAAAAAACAAAACGGTTAAATACTAATGAAGTCTGTCAAATCTTTTTTGCCTCCTAAACTATTAAGGTGCATGACATGACAGCAAAACAATCACAAACAAAAAACATAACACTATTGTGACAGACTCTACTCTGGTCACCACAACAACCATCGTTTCCTGTCAGCGAGGGGGGGGCTGGGCTGGAGAGGCAACTGGGGCATACTGAATGGTTACTATGGAGACCAGAGGGGAACCCCTACAACGCCTGGTTTGGGTTTAAGGGGTTCAGAGAGGGAGAGAGAGAGAGAGAGAGAGTGATGAAGAGGGAGAATAACAAAGGGGAGAGAAATACAAAGAAGACAGAAAAGCGAGGCTGTGTGTGTGTGTGTGTGTTTGTGTCTGTGTCTGTGTGTGTGTGTGTGTGTGTGTGCACCTACCCTCAGCCTGACTCATCTGGTTCTTGTGGGTTCCGTTGGCCTGCGGCTGCGTCGTCATTCCATCGCTGAGGAGACACATGAACACACACCGTTTACTTTGGCAGTAGACGGAGAACTGATGGAGCAATAACAGAGAAAGTATCATTTCTTTGGTTTTACATGCAGCCTCACGCTGGTTCGTGGGCCCCAGAGAAAACACTGGGAACAATGGGTTTGTCAGCTCTGGTTGTGGGGTCCAGGGACCACCAAGGATCTGTTACAGGCTTGTGATTCAGTTTTCTGCATTAAATGGTTGGAAACTCAGATCTGATCTTCATCTCATCCACGAGTATAAACAAATCTAAAATGCTAAAGCTCACTTCGCACTCAATATTATAATCTCATGTCGTTATCGAATTCATTTCTTGAACATCCAAAGTGCTGCAGGAAAAAAATAAGTGAACCCTTGGAACCTTAAGTTGTATTTTTTCTTTTTTCTTTTGGCAGCATTCACACGTTCTGCAAAGCTGCTCAAAGATCAGGAGGAATTTTGGATCATTCTTCAGCTCAGACAGATTCTTAGGGAGTTTGATATGAATATTTCTCTTCAGCACATCTACAGCTACAGTCTGGGCTTTTGAATTATGACATTAGAGTTATGTATCTGGAAGTGAAGCAGAAAAGCATCTAAGTGGAAACTGTGCCTCTTAACATAGGGGGTTGTTTGTGTGTGTGTGTTACCAGGCGAGTGTGGGCTCTAGTGATCGATCCAGCTGAACGGAGAAGAGCGGCTCAGTGACGACCTTCGCCGACAGTGAGAACCTCTCGTACTCTGAGGGAGAGATCAGGTAAAAGCCTGAAGGGGAAACAACACACAAGCAACAATTAGGCAATTACGACTTGAACCGAGAACTGTAAACATGAGCACGTTATCCTGGACAGAGACACGGCTCTTCTCCTCACCCTGTCCATTTTTGGTGAAGACACAAGATGCAATACCGCTGATGTCTTCTTTGCGGATGCAGTCGTAATGAACCTGAAGAAAACACAAAGTGCATCAATACAAAATACATTAAAAACCATCCATATAAATCAATAAACTGCAGTTACTATACAAAAAGAATCAAAGAAGTCAGCCCTGAACCCACCTGTGGTCGCAGGGCCGGGATGTTGAAGAGGTGCATGTCTCCCATGTTGGTGAGACACACCAGTGTGTGTTCGCTGTAGTCCTCCTGAGCCGTGGAGCTGAAGACCACCAGGGCCACCTTCCTCACCCGACAGCCTTCATGCGCCGTCAGCTTGAACTTGGTCTTGGCGCTCACCTTCGGGAGAGAGAACACCTGGAGGCAGAGAGAGAGAGAGAGAAGGGACATCATTAGTTTCCATAAGAACTGAGCTGTATTTAGAAAACCAATGACAACAACACAAACACAATATAAACTAGCAATACAAATGTAAAAAGTGTTTCTCCGGCCTCCACCTTGAGCTGCTCCTCTGATGCGATGAGGACAGAGTGAGCGTTGGTCATGTCCGGTGCGATGGCGAGGTCCTGGGAGGCTTCGTACGGGTCCGGTAATGGTTTCCCCCGGCCGTCCAGCACGCAGATCGACACCACGGGCGCCCTGTGCATCAGCTGAATCTCTTTACCCAGCAGCGCCTCCACGCACACGCTGCCCTCGCTCGCACCGCCCCGCTCACTCGCACGCCCCGAGCCGATGCCGGGGACCTCCAGGGCGTAGGCGTACACACTGCCCGAATTGGTGCCCGCCCAAAGTGTGGGGCCGTGGTGTGTACCTGGTGTCAGAGGCAGAAGAAACCAAATTAATCAGGGCTGCGTTATCAGACTGAGAGTTCCACAACCAGTCCACACTCTACACCGGTAAGTAAACGCACCATCACGCAGGAAGGTGTCGGCGAAGCAGAGACATCGGACGACTCCAGACAGCGAGTCGTCTGCTGACCGGGGCTCGATCCTCCGCTGTATAGGAGCCATGTCCTCCTGCTCGGCTAAAGCAGCGTTGGCCTCTTGCACCTGCACATAACAGTCGTTAAATTCAGGAAATGACTCAGTCTGTTTGCTCTGTGCGTTGACCTCTAATGACCAGTTACCTTGCTGGTGGGTGTGGTGATGGGGCGTTTCTTCCCTGACACCCGGCTCTTGCGGATGCGTCTAAAGCTTTGCCGTAAGGATTTCTTTAAGGACTTGACTCTGGACAGTGGGCCCTCCATCGCCAGGGAGTCATTGGGGTGCAGGGTGCACCTAGGGGAGCATGAAGAGAAGGTAAAGATGGAAGAGGAAACAGATTGAGTATGAATTCTGAAACGTAATTTATTTGAAGAATAGATATTAACATCCCGAGCTGCCTCACCTGGCCAGCACAGCGTTTCGTCTGTGGTAGTCAAACAAGCCAAACCCATGACTTGTCCCAAAGGAGATCAGGTTCCACTCGGCATGCAGCGCCACCGCTGTGACTGAGGCCGGGGGCATGCACTGCACCAGCACCAGAGGCTGGAAGCCTGGGGGGAAGGGGGCGGGTTTGAGGCGTGGATCCAGCCGGTCGTGGCCCTTCCAGGTGAAGCCTTCCCGGTCCTGAAGCAGATCGACCACCGACACGTCCACGAAGTGGTCCGAGGGCTCGTCACTCAAACCCATCACGATCACCTGCAGACGTGGGAGAAGCAAATAAACATCGGGGCTCACTCAGTTCTTGTAAACGTGTAAATGAGTGACAGTAGTAATGATGCAGTTTTTCAAAACACTCCAAAAAGTGAAACTTGAGAGCAGTGAAAAATCTGGGCTCCATTTCTTTGTTGTACTTTGAGCTGCAGTATTTACAGAACGCACCTTTTAAGTGCAGCAGAGTCTGACCTTTCAATTAGGTGTGTTTTCTAAATATCAGTATTCGTCATCTCCAAAAGACGAGAGCTATTTTTTTCAGATCATCTGAACTTTCCTCTAACAGCAGCATCAGGCCTCTTGTCAAACGTTTAACTGTGCACATCTCACACCTCAGGGGCCATTATTATCTACTGAGCAGATTTTCAAATAGATAAAAACATTTGCAAAACAAAAAGATTTTCTTGTTGTTCTTGTATCCAGAGCAAACAACACATTTGAATTGACATCAGAATAATACGTAAACATTCTATTGTGTGATGCATCAAACCAAACACAGAGCTCAGTGTGTGTACATGTTATTGAATGTGCTTCTAGTACCTGTCCAGCAGTTCCAGCCACCACCAGCTTGTTGCTGTATTTGCACATACTGATCTTCTGGATGCCGAGTCGGGGGTCATCGCTGTACGGGTCGAAACAGCCCACCTGCACACACACGCACACAAAATGGGACACGTGTTAAAAGAGAAACGAGCGTAATCATGGGTTTTAGGTGAATCACAGTTTGTTTGTCAGTTTGAAACACTAGATGTGAATAAAGAAGGGGTGATGCAGTAACACCATCCACCTGCTGTTGATGTGACTGCAGCTTCTTCAGCACCAATAAGATGCCGACGACTTCTGAGGCTTATAATCTGCAGCCAGTTGTGTTACAGCGGAATAAACAATTTGCAAATTTAATCCCCTACAAAAAAAAACTATGAGTCAACATCTCTCTCTTGCATTTGAGCATAAAAGGTAATTTGTTACTGATGCACGATTTCCACTGAACTCTTCACCCCTTCAGCTTTTCCCACCAGCGCTTGTAAAACAGTGTCTGAACAATTATCCGTACAGGCCATAAACAAATTCGGTTGAGGCATAGATCGGCATCGATGCCCGTCTGAGCCTCGGCTCGTCCTCCTTCAGCAGCAGCAGCACCTCTGCTCTTAAATCGCTGCCAAATGCCAGGACAATCCCCCGTTTCCCCCTCGTACACACTCGGCAAAACACGTGCATCAATCTGTCTCGCTCACACACACACACACACACACAGTAGGAATTCCAACAGAATCCCCTCTCGCACTGGAGCTGTGTCTTGGCAAAACAAGGAGGAGGAGAAGTTGGTCACTAACACACAGAGAGAGGGAGAGAGAGGGAGAGAACGAGTGGGCTGATTGGTCTGGTTTTCATTACAGGGTAGAAAAAAAAGAGAAAAGGCTCCTCATCCCATATGAGGGCCACATTCCTGAACATGCAGCTCTGTTACCACAGGATACATGTGGAAAGGTGGACTGGGGGGTGAATAGAAAGAAAAGAATTGAGTTAAAGGAATGGGAAAATAGGCTTAAAAAGGTGTGGACACTATTTTCTTCTTTTTTTATTTACTGTTAAATGCATCACTCACGATGAACGTCTCGGTTTTAATCCATGAATGATCCCAGATAATTTAAACTTATCATCCAAACACTGGGAAAACATCTCCAGCTGCAGATCCAGCTCATTTAAATATTCATTGAGTTTCTGCTTCATGACCCATTTTCATTTTCTGTCACCATCTCCATCCAGATTCAGCCCACGTCAGGTTTTTGCTCCGCGTTGCTGAATCACCTCATTTCACTGTAACTCTGCACAGAAAATAAACCGTTATAAACTGAATCTGACTGCGGTTCCTTCAGAGTCAAGTTTTAATAGCAGGAACAATGGGGTGGGTCTGTCTCCGAACCATGAGAGCATCCAGATGGGGAAATTAGGCCACAGATGTTCTATAACAGGACTGTGTGTGTGTGTATAAAAACCCAGTGTTGTATTCTCACAGCCTGTAAAACAACACTGAGCCTGATCTCTGAGAAAATACTTTAATTCTCTTAACCTGCGGTCACGCCTGATGGATCGGTCGTTCCACACGCCAACTCTGACGTCTCCACAACACCTTTCACTTTTATTCTCGCGCTTGAGGAGCAAGTAACTACAGTCCTCTTAAGTGTCACCACTGGGAAAAATACAAAACCACCACCGGGAAACAACAAAGAAGAAGAAAGTGAAGTGACGTCAATGCTCACACACGCTGTCACACACATTGACTGGGATGGCGAGCATTACCTAGACTCTATCTTTACTTCCTTTAAAGCCTGTTCTCATGCCGAATCCTCAGTTCTCACCTTCTTGAAGGGAGGCCATTCCTCCTCCTGCTGCAGGTCCGGGTCACTTCCTGGGTCCTGGGGGTCGTCACAGGGGTAACAGTCCGTGTGGAAGACGTTGGCTGTGCTGAGTTTGTACAGCGGCGTGAGAGCGACGCCCGAGGCATCCCAGAAGCGAACAGTGCCGTCCTCATGTCTGTCAACACACAATATTATAAAATGCAGATTTTCATTATTATATATACAATTTAACTCATTTGATTTGTCCACAATTTTCACTTAATTGATGAGTTTTGTTTAAACTGGGATGTTTCCTCAGAGTTCGATTAAACCAGATGTTTCATTTCCTCTCTGTATTGTTTCTTTTTGCATTCTTTGCTCGGCTCGCTCTGCCAAACATCTGCAGTTAGCAAAACGCTGGCAATTATCACACAGCTTTCTTAATATCATAGCTATGCTGCAAATTTCGCATGTAGATCTAGATCCATCCGGTATTTTCATGTGGATCAGATCAGAAATGAAAAACAAAGCATCTCCCTGTAGAGTCATTTACACTTCTTAGAAAGCATCAGATTTGTGCCAGAGATGCGTCATTACAGGGAAAAAAAGGAAAACTAGAAGCACCTGCAGTGTGGACGTAGCTGTGTGTGTGTGCCTGTGTGTGTGTGTGTGTACCCTGTCAACAGCAGCTCTTGTTGTTTGGGTGGGGGTGCCAGGTTTGTCCCTCCACATATGGGCCAACTCTGCACAAACAAAGATTAGGGAAAAAGTCGTTGAATTAAAAAAAGCTGCAGGAACAACTGAACTGAAGTTTAAAACTGAAAAAACAACACATTTCTGCAGCTTTTCAACCTACTGGCCCTGACACATGGGCAGACCCACATGCTTGTGAACACAGAGATGCACAACTGTTGACATCCTCCTGTTGTAGTGCCAGCGGCTCTGGTTTGGCCTCACACCGACAGAGGCAGCCATGATTTACAAGCATACCAGCTGTGTGTGTGTGTGTGTGTCTGTTTGTGTGAGTGTGTGTGTGTTAGTTGGTTTAATATGCCACTGATCAAACAGCTGATCTGAGCTGCAAAGCCTTTAACTGCCAACACCTGCTCCCAAAGTTCACACAGCACCAGCGGACTGATGGTCACACTTCTCTCGGTTTCCTCCAAGCTGCCACTGAACTCAAACAAACAAGCACCATGAATAATAACATCCACTCAGTGTAATACCTTCACTGGGATCAGTTACACTTATTATCCATTTATACTCAAGCTCTGCCAATTTGGATTGTCACAGGCCAATCCCAATATTAGGGAGTTAGATACAGATACAGATATATTTGCCTTTTTCCTTTTTTAATTCGGCTAAGATTCTCAAGATTACTTTATCAAACATTTGTACCAAAAGCTTGATATCCTCTTTTATAAAATAACTAAATCAGAAAGAAAACACAAATACACAACCCAATAGTTGTAACCTTAAACCAAGTCTTTAACTCTAAAATAAACAACAATCTTGAGTACTTCTGCAAGTATTGTTTCTAATTAAGATTTTACCAGATCTGATAATGGCTTTATTCGGGATATTCTGGGATTAACACTAAACCATTGGTCAAAGCTTTACTTGAGAAAATAGCTTAGGAGCAGAAATCTGGTTATTTCCATGTTTTTAAGGAGAACTGAGATTTATAGTCACAAGTCGGACCAAACCCATCTTGTCTTCATTTTGATTTCACTTACACAAACAGTAGGTTACGTTTCTTGACTGTATGTATATGCCAACTACGTGACAGGCAGAGATGTTGCTGCTTTAATGCAAGTTTCCCTTTTTACTGTGCACATCTCAGTGGTCACCTCACCCTGTTCGTGTGAAGCGAGCCCTGCTGTGCTTTGCCTGCGTTGACCAGCCGCTCCCACAGCTTAGGAGGAACACTGGAGATGTGACAGGAGCAGGTGATGGCGGACGAGTGGAGAGGAGCTAGGTAGGGAGTCGGCAGAATGGGCCACCCGGGGGTCTGGAGGTCGATGACAACCAGCTCCTCTTCTAGTAACACGACCACCGCCGAGGGGTCATCACACTCTGGAATAAAGAGAGATGAGATAGAATAAAGCTGCTTTCAGAACCTTCTCCCAGGAGGAGGTGCAGGAGTGAGAGGCTTTGGATTTTCTCCGATGTGAGAACAAAGCAATATAACAACGGAGAGGATTTATTGCTGTTATGAAAGCGTCTGTGCAGAAAACTTCCCCGTGCGTTGTGCATGTGTGAAAAGCAAACAGACTTTATTGACTTTAAGAGATGATGTTCAAGAATCCATGGATACACACATCGGCCAGGTTCTCACCTTTCTCCTGCTCGGTGTTGTGAACAGTGAAGAAGTCGATGACTCGGGATGTGAAGTCGAAGGTGACGTGGTCTTTGTCCTGCTGGATGGTCAGGCAGTGGCGGTCGCCGTAGCTGGCTCTGGGCATCCCCCCACTGTACAACAGCACCGGAGAACTGCAGACACACACGGAGAGAGACATTTTTAAGTATTTTATTTATGTCCATTGTATCCATCACCAGATACATATTAGAATTTCAGGAGAAATAGAATCAATATAATAAACTGGGTTAAGTGCACATAATTAAAGCTCACTCTTTTTTTCCTAACTTGAGTAATCAACACCAATTTTCTCTTCTTCAACTAAACCAAAGAAAGTAGAGTTCTTGGGGTGGGAGGCAATAACATTTGGATTTATGGGGACATAAAAAAAAACAAGTAAAAGGAGATAAAAACTAAAAGAGTAGGAAAGAGAGAGTAAAACTGTTCTGGTGATGAGATCCAAGCTGCACAGTCTGACTGCAGCAATCAAACACTCTCTGAAAGGAAAAACATGTCAGTGGAACAAGGCTTCAGCTCTCACCCCGTCTCAACTGTCCTCCACAGGATCTTGCTGATGGCCTTGCAGGGAAATGGACCTGAGACAGAAAAAAGAGTGAACAGTGAAGTTGTTAAACATTCAAACATCGAGGAGAGGTGTTTAAAGCTTAGAGCAATCAAGGCAAAGCTCAAAATTCAGAGGGTCACTCAAAGAAATCTGAAATTAGTCATAGCTGGGAACTAGGCAGCTCTAGACTAAAACTAAGTTCATGCCTGTTCCCTGTGCCTCCTGAATCTGGATGGTGAGCAAAGCAATGTGGGTCCACACACAACCATGACCCCAATTGCCCCCCTAACAAAAAAAACCTGTCACCAGACGCAGCTCAATTTGCCACCGGTCACTCATCTTTATTTACCAAACCACCACGTCCACCTGACCTGGATGACCTGTGCTCCAGCATGCCTTCATCATACTTTGGCCAGGAAACACTGTGTGTCTGTCTGTGTGTGTTATGTTATGTGTGCATTTCTCACCATACGGGATGTTGGAGGACATTGGCTGGTGATTGCAGGTGTTGCCACCAGTAACCGGCCACACAGAGTAGCCCCCATCGTTATGGGAACTGACAAACAGGTTTCCAGTGCGTTCCCACACCAGGCTCTCCAGCTGCTGCAGGTGGTTCACACACACACACACACACAAAAGAAGAAGAATTGCAGTTTAGAGATATTTATATAGACAATGCCAGAATAACATGCTGACACCTGGAGTTGAAACTGTAAGACAGATTACAGGTGTAATGGCAGCTGAGAAAGCCAAAAAGTTGTGAAACCAGAAGTGCGCCATGTACCTGCTTGCCCAGGAAGAGCTGGTCGGCATGATGAGTGCTCAGATCCCACAGGACCACCAGGCCTCTGCTGTAGCCGATCAAAATCTTCCCAGAATGCTGCGGGTGTTCCTGAAGTGACTCCACCGGCCCTAAAGATTTCCCACATCTGTAGTCATCTGGCAGGCTGGAGGGAAAACAACAAAACAGAAACCCTCAAAGATATCATCACGTGTGTAATCCTGGACTTCAGAAGGTAGACTGATGATCTGTGAAGGGGCCTGGACCATTAGGCCATCAGGCCCAAACCAGTAGCAGTAACGACTGGGAAGGGGTCACGGTAATTGATCAGGAGTCCGTGGGTGAGCAGAGGAAGGTGAAGGAGCATATCCACCTCCCACACCATGAATTCAAAGAAAGAAAACTCTTCTCCAAAAGTGAAGAATGAACTTCAGTGCACGGGGTTGAGTGCGTTTTATGGACTGGGCCATGGGGGAACCGTTCCAGTTAGTTGTTGGAGAACAGTCCCAAATCCTGACTTATGATGATCAGTAATCAAAAACATAAATTGTTTTCTTTCTCAACAAAACGGAAATAATAACTCAAAAAGTGTTACAACATCAGCAACACAGATCACAAACCATCTGTATAAACTGGAGTAGCACAGCAGGCTGCTACTCCAACAACAACAACAACAACAGTGAAATATAAATCAAGCTGGAGTTTAGCTGCTGGAGTTTGTGAACGAGACATTCCTCAGAGGCAGCAGAGAAATGTGGAGCAGGACACACCCTCAAGATGTCAGAGGATTCCCCCGGAGAAGGACAGGGAGAAGACTTAGGAGGCAAAACAAAAGGGAGCAGCAGAGAGAGAAAGGGACAGAAAATGGCATGAAACAAACAAAGAAGGAAGGCCATTAAACTTGTAGCTTTCTGGGCTCTTGGTTGTTGCTGAGGCAGAACCACACACGCACACACCCACCCATTCAAACACACACACACACCCACAACTCTGGCTGCTTTTGTAGGGTTCACTGAGGAAGCTCCTCTCTCCGGAAGCACAGAGGCAGAAACACTCCCAACAAAGCATTCCACTGTCTCCGTCTCTCCGTTCACAAGTATTTTCAGGGAATCCAGCATCCTGCTACATAGTCCCGGTGATGAGCCGCTGTGTGTGTGTGTGTGTGTGTGTGTGTGTGTGTGTGTGTCTGTGTCAGTGTGTGTCTGTGTGTGTGCATTCACTGGAGAAACAGCTGAAACACTTCCCCAACCGGAACACCGCGTTTTGGCCGCCGGTACAAAGCTGCACTGTCTAAACACACACACACGCCTACGCCTTATCAGGGCCCTTGTTAGGCCTCAGTTCTGCCCAGTTCCCCTAACAAGCCCAGTTAATGAGGGGTTCGGCCGACCAGTCAGACAGTCGCACACACGGCAGAATAAATAGGAAGCACAACAGAAGCTCTGTGATGCCCGGTCCGTGAGTATCAACCCAGGAATGCAGCAAAGACGTCGACAGCACGAAACATGAAGAAACAAAGTTCATTGAATGCGCAAGAATAAACTAAACACTTAAAACATGCATGTGTAACTTTTCATTGCGCAGCTTTTGCGTGACACATGTTCAGTTTATTCCGAGGATATGCGTAGTGCACTAACACTTAGTGTTTTTCTTGAGATCTGTCTGTTGAGCTTTCATACATGGCTGCACACGATCGCCGGCGGCTGAGTGAGTAACAGAAACACTTCACAGTCCTGTAGACAACATCGTTATATCTCCATGTTTATTTGCGACTACAGCTGGTCTTTGTTTATGTGGGATTTCCAGTGTTTGGGTATTCTCTGAACCGTAAGCCTTTCCCGTTTGTCTCATTATGTAAGTTTTTGATGAGTGTGCAGCCGGTGTTTCGCCAGTTTCGGGTTTCAAGTGCCTGAAAACATTCTCATTACTTACGCCAAGGAGATCATGTTTTCACCCTTGTTCGCTAGTTTGTTGGTCAGAAGGTTATTTTTTTTCTTGATGAAGAAATCTAACAGATTCAGGGAAGTGATATCAACGAGTGCATTCAATTTGGTGCAGCTTGATTGAATTTAAGGCGACTGTTGTGTCTTGACGGAGGTTTGGGCTTTATGGAGCGACAGATCTAATTTGTTATATTAAATGTTCATGTCCAACGGCTGCTGCCCACTAGAGGATTTTCAACTCTTCACCGATTTAAAAAAAGAAACGCTGGAGACCACAGACATAATGACAGATTTAACCAATTTAATAATCTTATAATCTTCAGAACACACAGACTGAAAGATTTGGCCAGAGCGTCAGACCACACACTTGCCGCTGGTAGGAAACAATTTCACAGTGGCGATTTCCAGAGACTTGAAATTCTCACAGAAACTCGCTTGTTTGAACACTTGCGTGATTAAACGTGACTTCAGAGGAAAAACAGAACCAAAGCTTTCTGAGCTCGACTCATATTCACTGCAAACTGGAGCCATTTCATTACACTGCACTTGTCCTGCCAACTTCTTGTCCAATTAACAAAAACATCTGGTAACTTTGTCCCAAAACCAAGCATCTCAATTCTGTGCTACTTCTAACAATGAGTGCACCAGTGCAACAAAACACATCATTTTCTGCATCTGGTTCTTTGCTCCTCCTTCACACATCATTCACCAGTTTTACAGGATGGGACTTCTCTAAGTCTGTTTCCTGTCCCCTGAAAACCCAAAGACCTCGTTGTTCTCATGGTCTCTGAACCACATGACCCTGACCTGCCTGCGCTGCTGCGAGGGTCAACAAGGAGATTTGTCTCAGCTCGCACGTGTGTGTGTGTGTGTCTGACCTGCTCAGCTGGAGCAGAGTGGAGGAAACTAGAGTGTTTGAAGAGAAGACATGTGACGGGGATGGAGAAGAGAGACGTGATAGTTAAGAGAGGAAGCCAGAGATCCAGCGAGGATGACTGCATTAACATCTGCAGTGTGTCATCCTTCTATTTATCAGACTTAACTATTTGTATCTGTATACTCATACTTGATGTCTGTGAAGTCACTGATCCGACAGTCTCACCTCTGCGTGACCTGATCCTGGAGCAGCGTCTGGTCGTCTCTCAGTGAAAGGCGGGGCAACTTCAGGAAGTACACGCCCCCTCCTTCCGTTCCAATGCAGAGCAGGTCACATGACCTCAGCAGCAGGAGTACCGTCACCCGAGTGGCACTGCGAAGGTGATGAAGAGGAGGATGAGTGAAGCTGCAGGTAGATCTGAATTCACTCTTTACACAAGTTAATGATAAACACATATTCACAGGCGTATATATATACACCTGCAGCTCTCGATGCCAGGTCTTCCAGGGAGGATGTAGCTGTCCACTTCTTGGAGAGAGGCCGCACCCTCTTTCTTAACTCCTCCCACCTCTCTGGGGGCCCCGGCCACGAGCTCCCACAGGTGGATGGTGTTGTCATCCAGAAGCGACAGCAACCGCCCCTACAACCAGACAAGGCAAACATCACACATCAGTTTGACCCCTATTTCATTTTTAAGTAATGTTGCACAAACTGCTGAGGTGGAGCTCACCTGTCCAGGCAGGAAGTGGATCTGTGTGACTGCAGTGGTGTCTTGGTGCAGTCCTGTGAACTCAACACCAGGGGCTCCGTAACTGTGAGGATCCGGTCAAGGAAATACACAGCATGGAAGAACTTTACACTGCAGAGGCTGTAGTCATTCATTTAGAGGCTGTAGTCACTTAAATGAAGAACATTTTCTCCTACAGAAAACATTTTTTTGTTTACACTGACACAGACGTTGGCTCTTATCTCCAAAAGCTCCCAAATCTCATCATCTTTCCAAGTAGACATCTTGGGAATTTCTTTTTAATCCTGAGATCTTGGTATTCTTCCAATTCCGAGCCTCTCGCATATTAAAAGCACCATCATATTTAAACTCTGAATGTTTCTCCTCTCACATAAAGCCCCTCAGACTCGAGCGCATGTTCATTTCACGCATTAGACATCAAATACTAGACTGGAGAAAATTCACTAGAGAATCAGGACCTGGGATGAGATTGCTGCTGAAATATTGTTCTCCTTCTCCCTGAGGAGATTTCTGACTGTGCGGAAGGTCACAGGCTTCAAACAGAAAGCACAAGCACATACCTCCAGACAGACTCACACTGTGTAATACAATTATTACACAGTGTTGACACGCACACTGGTGACAGCTCAGCACCGTCTACGCTTCACCGCATGACACGAAAACCCAAAGACACACACACACACACACAGTCTTAAGATTTTCCTAGAGTAGAATTAAAATGTGAGCACAGTCACAACTGGTCATTCTGAGCTGTAAACCTGAACGAACATGCTGGTTAGGTGTAATAGCAGGACACTGAAACAAGGCTCGTTGCAATTACCAGCACCCAATGACGCAGATGATCAGAAACCAGCGTGATTGTGTATAATCACCAGTAATCTTCACGCAGCCCTTCCCCTGCAAGCCCAGTAAATGAAGCCGAGCTGATAAAATAAAGACTACGCTCAAGATCTGTGACGCCATGAAGACAATTAAGCTAAATTTGGATAAACTGCGAATTAGCACACACCCGCTAGCAGCCAGCTTACATAAGCCTGCAGGAATGTGGGTTGAAATACAGAAAAATAGGGAAATCTAAAAGGATCTCATGTTTGTGTACGGCTGTGAACAGAGCTTCTTCAATATTGTCTTCATTATTTTCAGTTTCATCTGAGAAAAATACATGTTTGAACCATAAAATATCCTCCTCTTTTCATGTTGTTATCCTCATTAGAATTGATAGGTCTCTTTCTTTCCTATTCCCAGCATGCCCGGGGGAAACTTTCTTCATTTTACAATTTTCCCACCACGCTGTAGGACAACCAGGAAATCTATATAGAAGTCAGAGATCTTCCTTCAGCACCAGTCTCCACGTTCATTTTGAACCTTTTTCC